>CANUEP010080327.1:0-74635 GCA_947857235.1 Jatropha podagrica | reverse complement strand
TATATATATATATATATATGCAAGAGAAGTAAAATATAGTTCTTAAGTCAAACCAAATTTGTTCAAGTGATTTAGTGTGTCTATATATATATATACATATATATATATATATATATATTATATTCATAAATCTATTTATTTTTCCAAATAAATGTAATAAGGTTTTGCAATAAAAATTCATAATTCTCTTTCTATTGCTTTTCTTTAAAACTCATTTAAAATTTTATTTTCAAATACTTTATTACATTTGATCAAGTCAAATATATATACATAATTTTAATAAATCAGCTGAGTATTTGAAATATATATATATATATATATGCAAGAGAAGTAAAATATAGTTCTTAAGTCAAACCAAATTTGTTCAAGTGATTTAGTGTGTCTATATATATATATTATATTATATTATATTATATTATATTATATTATATTATATTCATAAATCTATTTATTTTTCCAAATAAATGTAATAAGATTTTGCAATAAAAATTCATAATTCTCTTTCTATTGCTTTTCTTTAAAACTCATTTAAAATTTTATTTTCAAATACTTTATTACATTTGATCAACTACAAATTAAATTTTATATTTTCTTAACTTATCACTTCTTTATTTAATGATACCATTTTTTATTTTATATAATATAACAAATCTTAAATAAGCCTTTTCTTCTCACTCCAAATTTCGGCAACATTTTATTTATAGTATGATCTGCTCAAATTTTAAATATACTGCAATATCACATAGTCCATCTATTGGGCAATTTCACTATCAGTAATTCTATATTTACAAGATCATTAATTGTTTTGGTTTATGAGTTCTTCAATAACAACTTAATTGTCTCAACTTTCAATTTTCATAGTATACAATTTTCAACTTTATTTATTAACATATTCTATAATTTGGTCAATTTCATTAATAATTAGAAATTAAATTTACATTATCTTTCATTTAATTCACTTAATTGTCAATTGTTAATCTCTCAATATTTTAGATAAGTAAATTGTGATTATCCTGGCTTTAGAGTAAATTTATGATATATATAATGAAGTCTGAATAATCCGTATCAGATAAGAATTTGGATGTTTAGGGTTATTTTAGGAGTCTATTTATTTAGTTAAAATATTTTTTTATTATATGTTAACAGTAGTCCCCATCAATTATTTGGTCATTTATGTCCAAATGTTATATCTGTAGGGCTTTCAGTTGCATTTAATTTTTATTTTATTGTATTATTTATTTAACAATATTATTATTTTTTTTATTTTTTAGAGGTTTGTAATGATGATCTGAGGTGTTATTATTCTCATTACGGAGCTCGATGCGCTAGAGTGTTCAAGGAGTCGCCTCATTAAATGAGGCGACTCTTCACATGTCTCGCTGACCTATTTAAGAGTCATTTTCGCTTCATTTGCTACTCTTGTCATTTCTCGCTTTCTAGAGCTTCTCTCTCTAGAATACATTTCTCTCTCTAAAATCTAATAAGTTTTGTTCTTCTTCTTTTCTTGTTCATTTTTGTTTGGTAGGGATTATGGATTCCTCTAGTGGCGAGGATGTTCAAATATTATCTGACCACCCTAGTGGCGACCCTCATGAGGAGGCTGATTCAAAAGTGGGTAAGGCGAAGGGGAGGAAAGAAAATGTTCGGATAGCTTATATCCCCTTTGACATAGATGAGGCCAAATCGCTAGATGTATATTATGCTTATAATATTCCATTCAAATTCAAGTTGATTCGACCATCTGAGGACATGAGGGCGAACTCTCCCCCAGATGTGGACTCTGTCATGTTATATGAAGAAAGTTTTCACTTTAGGGTTTGGCTTCCTCTTTCCGAACCCTTAAAGTCATTTTTTTATGGTTACCAAATAACCATAAGTTAACTTCATCCTAATGGTCTGAGATTCCTTTATGGGATGATTGTGCTGGTTAAGGAGGATGGAAATAATTTAAACACCAACATAGTTCAGGATTTATATCATTTTTCTAGTCAATCAAGCAAAGCCCATTATTTTCTCCAGACGAAAGCAAATTGCAATAGTTTTTTCAAAGAAGTCAAAGATTTCTTCTTTGAAGAATTGGAAGTCAAAGTATTTTATAGTGAAATATTCTGGGGGAGTTCAAAATTTTGAATAGATGGTCCGTAGACCCTCAATGTTTTCTTCCTTCGCCACCCACTCCTTATGACCTCAAGGTAGCTGGCTTCATTAGGGCTAGGGGGCTCGATTGCGTGGACTTGAGAAAGGTGATAGTCGAGGGGTACCCTATCCAATCACCCAGTGGGCATGTTAGGCCAAACCCTTCTGATCATAGTATTTTATGTTCCTTAGGTCTTTTGTTTAGAATTGTTAAATCTAAAATTTTTAGTTTTTTTTTTTCTTTTGTTTTGTGTAGATATGGCTCCTAAGAGGAGAAAGGGTTCCAAAATGTCAAAGATTGCCGGCACCATGAAATGGCAAGCGTCAATTGATGCTCCCAGGGAGGTGCCCCCTTAGAACCTACAACCAAGCCAGCATCTACTGCTCCATCTATTGAGCCGACTGCTGACACTACTGCTCCCACTTCTCCTATCAAGCCATCTAGAAAAAGGGTGAGGGAGGATCTTGCTTCAACTTCAACTCCAAATCCTACTTCAGCTTCTGTTCTCCTTCCTCCTCCTCGAACCAAAGCTGTTGATCTCCGTTCTTATTTTATCAACAGGTATAGGTCAAATTGTAGTGTTCAAGATGATGGCTCTAGCCGAGAGTTGGCTCATGCTTGCCTGGTTCCTGCTGACTCTTGATACTTTGAGCATATGGATGACCAGGGAACAACTAACTTCTTATATTAGTGTCTATTCCAGGCTGTGAATGCAGATTCCATTTAATATGCTTGGCTATCAAGGTTGAACCGAACTAGAGGTTCAGAAAAATGAGATGGAAATTACATTGAAAAATATTGCAAAATCCATGCAAGAGCAAGAGGATCAGCATAAGTCTGAGCTTGCTTCTCGGGATGCTGATATAGAAAAATTGAAAGAAGAAAATTAGGGCCTTCTAAACAGAAATAAAGAAATGGAGACCAAGGTAGGGGAGTTGGACAGCAAGGTGAGGGAGCTAGAGGCCGAAGTGTAGGAGTTGAGGGGGTGAGAAGAGTCCTAGGATGATGATCTGGCGAGAGTCTGTTTAAGTCTTCAGTAGAATATACTATCTGGACTTAAGGAGAGGTAGCCAGATGTGGACTGGGACTGGGTGAACAATATCTGTCCAGAGGAGATTGAGGGATTTGTCAATGGCGATAAGCTTAGTTCTTATGGGGCTAGTTCACCCCCTCCACCTGAGCAGGGTGATTAAATATTATATATTATTTTTTTTTGTAGGAATTTGTTATTACTAATGTAAGGGAGTTTTAAGTTAATGAAAAGAAAGTTTCTAATTGCGGTCTTCTCTATTTACTTAACTTTTTTATTTGTTGTTTTATTGTTTGAACATGGCACTACTTAAAATATTGGGCGATCTAAATAGATAATTACTTAATAACAAATGAGTTATTCTAACTGGTGAATTTATAGTACATGTACAAGGAGCTTTCACTTTAATAGATAATCAAATAATGGCTTATCAATTGTGCTTGTTAAGTTAAATGGCGAAGGTTACGTACCTTAACTTATTGATTCAATAGATCAGGTTAGGTTGTTCAATTTGTCATTGAGTTATTTCCATAGTGAATGGATTGGTGAACTATTTCATTGGACAAAGAAAATTGGTCCGCTTAGGCCTCTAGTAAACTATCCCATCGGATGGAGAAAACTAGGTTGCTTAGGCCTCTGGCGAACTGCCCCATTGGACAGAGAAAATTGGGCCGCTTAGGTCTCTGACGAACCTGTAGCTGCACAGGGAGAAATAATTTTTAAATTAAGATCTGTCAAGAAAAACTTGATGTATTATGTCCTTTTATTTTTGAAGGGCATGATAGATCAATTGAAAAAACTTGAGGTCTTATCATAAAATTATTTCAAATAAGAGAGTTTTTACACATCACAGAATGAAGAAGAAATGCAATATGCTCTTTTGAGGTTATCAACATTCTAAGTCCTTGGCAGCTCAACTCCTTCGATCTTTCTTAACTTGTAAGTACTTGAACCTAGCTATTTTGACACTTCATAAGCATCTTCCCAGTTTTGTCACGGCTTTCCAACTCCAATCAAGCCTTTAGTAATTTTGCCTTTCACCAAACCATATCACCTTCTTTGAACTGTTTCACCTTGTCTTTGCTATTGAAGTATCTTCTCACCCTTTGTTTATATGCTTCGGCATAGGTTGCGACATCTTCTCTAAGTTCCTCTATTAAGTCTAGGCTATTTTTAAGCTTTCGTTACTTTCAAGCTCATCATATTCTTTGGTCTTTCGACTGGGTAGGCCTATTTCTACTGGTATCACAGCTTGTGTTTTGTACACCAAGGAGAACAGTGTTTGTCATGTTGTTTGTCTAGGTGTTGTCCTGTAAGCCCACAGTACACTGTTCAGCACATCTATCCAGTTGGCTTTTTCTCCATCCCGTATTTTCTTCAGTCCCTGTAGGATGGTTCCGTTGGTAACCTTGGTAAGTCCTTTGGGTTATGGATGAACTACTGATGTGAAGTGCAAGCTGATGTGCCACTCTTCATAAAAGGACTTAAAGGCTACTGGGTCAAACTACTTCCCATTATCAGTGACTATTCTGTGAGGCATGCCATACCTGAATATTACATTATTTCTAAAGAAACTAATGATCTGAGCTGTGTAATAGTGCTAAGGGCTTCTACTTCAACCCATTTAGAGAAGTGATCAATTGTGACTACTATAAACTTCCTCTAAGCTATTATTGTGGGGAAAGGTCCCAAGATGTTTATCCCCCCATTAGGCGAAAGGCCAGGATGAGGCTAATGATTGTAACTCAACTGAGGGCTATCTTGGCACCCTATCATACTTCTGACATGTTCTGTAGTGGTGAACATCTCTTTTCATTGTAGGATAATAGTATCCCGACAGTAAGATCTTCCTAAGTATTGCATTTGAGCCTTCATGTACTCCACCAACTCCTTTGTGTATTTCCCTTATAATGTAATTGTCATCTTCGGTTACACATATCGCCCACAGGTGTGACTTCAACCTTTTATATAATTCTCCATTGTCCAGTGCATAGTTCACCGCTTTTCTATAGGGTTTAATGGATTTGTACTTGTCTGCTGGCCAAACGTCACTTTGTAAAAAATCTAGACCGGGCTCATCCAATTGCCTCCTACTTGGGTTACTAAGACTTCTTATTTCACGAAGCTCGAACAATCCTGTTGTTCGACTATGACTCCTTCTAATAAGACTTCTTGCGAGGCAGCTTTTGCTATGGTGTCTGCCTCTTTGTTGCTCGCCTTTTCTATTTAGATCAACTTCCAAGTGCACCCTCCTTTCTCCAGCTTGTTTAGGAGAGACGTGGTTAGGGAATGATATTTGGCCAAGTTCAGTTCCTTGATTGTAAATGTACTTGTGATTTGACTTATAACTAACTGTGAGTTTTGGAAGATAAGGAGGATTGGAGGTGATATTTCAAGTGCCAACGTAATCCCTGCTATCAGACCTTTATATTTTTCCCCATTATTTGTTGTAGGGAAGCCTAGGCGAATGACATATTGCACTTTTATCTTCCCTAGGCCCTATAGGATGACCCCTATTGCTGCTCCAAAATTTCCTAGAGCCCCATCTGTATGAAGTTTCCATGTGTTAGAGTTGAGGTTTGGCACTGTAGCTTATGGATCACCTATTTCTTCCTCCCTAGAAAATTCATCCACAAAGTCAGTAAGAATTTGTGCCTTCATTGCAGTACGAGGCTCATACCTGATGTCAAATTTGCCCAATCTAATTTACCATTCTACTAATCTTTTGGAAGCTTCTGCTCGGTGTAGCACCTTCTTTAGTGGATGATTTGTACAGACGATTATAATGTGAGACTGGAAGTAATGCCGCAAACGATTCACCGATGTGAGGACGGCTAATGCTAGCTTCTCGACATATAGGTATTGCAATTCGGCTCCTCTAAGGACTTTACTCATATAGTAGACAGGATATTGCTCACCACTTGCTTCCATGAGTAACACACAAGCGATAAAGTTTTCAGTAACCACAAGATACAAGTATAGGGGTTCATCCTTCTTGAGTCTGCTCAAGAGGGGGGGTGGAGGATAGAAACTTGTTAATTTGTTCAAAGGCAAGATAGCATTGATCATCCCATTTAAAACCTCTCACCTGTTTCAACATCTGGTAAAAGGGCATACATCTTTTAGCTAAATAGGAGATAAACCTACCTAAGGCGGTTATTCGGCCATTCAACTGATGTACTTCATGGATGTTAGCGAGTGGTCGCATCTCTAAAATCACCTTAATTTTCTTAGGGTTCACCTCTATTCCTCTCTAAGATATCATAAAGCGTAAAAACTTTCTTGCCTTTACTCTGAAAGTACACTTTTCTGGATTAAGTTTCATGTTGAACCGGTTCAGGATATGAAATGCTTCTTGTAAATCTCTAGGATAATCAACAGTTTGGATACTCTTTATTATCATGTCATCGACATACACTTCTATGGTTCGCTCGATTTGATACTTGAACATGTTGTTAACCAGTCTCTGATACATTGCCCCTGCATTCTTTAATCCGAAAGGTATGACTTGATAACAGTAAATGCCTCGATTTGTGACAAAACTAGTTTTCTCTTCATCCAGTTCGTTGATTCTTATCTGGTGATATCTTGCTGCTGCATCTACAAAATTGTACACCTCGTATCCGGCTGTTGAGTTAACTAGCTTATCAATGTTAGGAAAAGGGTAAGGATATTTTAGGCAAGCCTTGTTTATATCGATAAAGTCAACACATAATCTCCATTTCCCATTCGATTTTGGGACTAGAACGATGTTCGCCAGCCATTCTAGGTAGTTCCACCTCCCTTATGAAGCTTGCCTTCAATAACTTATCAATCTTTGCAGCTATAGCCTGTTGTCTTTCGGAGCCATGATTTCGCTTCTTCTACTTGTGTAACACCCACCACCCAATCCCGGAAGACTAAATGATGAATGCCACATTCGGTGTCAGAACACTGTCTTATCTTACATAATAAATCTAAATCATATATCAGAAGTGGCTAAGTTTTCATAAGGAGGCAATTAATATATTTTTTAAAAATAAAATGAAAGTTTTAGGAAAATTCCTATAAAAAATTTGCAAGAGTCTCCCCTAAAAATTGACTTGCCACACAAAGAAAACAGATGCACTTTCAATATTTAGTCCTCCAAACGCCCAAAACTCCAATCAATACAATAGATCACGCAACACTTTTATATAATCTTAACAATCATCTTAGATTCTATTTTAACATAGTACCATCAACTTAAGGAAATAAATGCTAATGGTCATTCACTTTAAATTATAGATAAAGTAATACAAATTATCTCAAATCACATTAATTTTACAACTCAATATTTACAACCTCAAACTTTTTATAATATTTTTATACATGCCATTTTTACATTTCCAAATATATCCTACCCTAAACATAGTTTCTTCTCTGATGCTACGCCTCCGATTTTCAGGTAGCATCCACCGCTCGCAAACTGCGCGTAATGAAATTCAACGCATTGAGTGGAAGACTCAGTGATACTAAATAAAATACTTGAATATATTTCATATGAAATGCTTAGAAATAAATCATAAAAATCCAATCATATTAAAAGTACTTAAAACATAAGTCATATGAAAACTTAACCATAAGTTATCAAAATGATAAATATATATAAAGTGCTCATTTAAAATACATTTCCATACTTTCAGTTAAAATATAGCAAAACTATTTCTAACATCCAAAACATATGTTTCGTTATTTTCATTATATCTTGGGATTCAAACATACTAGGAGAAATAATAACATATTTGATTCTGTATCGTAACATATTTGGCCTTAGGTCGCCAACCATATCATAAAGGCATTAAAGCCTACTTGTACATAATAAGTGCGTCTGCTTAAACATAAGGGCTGATAACCCTAGCATATGATCATAGCTCATATCATATCATAATAGCATTAAAGCCGAGCATGCTCATCTTACATAAATTAATCATATCATATTACATTTCAATCAAAGTACATAAGAGCCCAAAATAAATTCATTCCTTTATAAATAATCTTATTCCTCATTCATAATTCCTTAGCAAAACATTTCATAACTTAATACTTTTTATTTGAAAATTCCTTTACTAACAACTTGTGAAATTCATCAAAATTATTTACGTTCCAATCCAAAATCATGCTTTCACAACACTCTTATACACATAACCTTAAAATACTTAAAATTCATATTTAAAGAAACAAGAGCATGCCTTACCACCTTAGGGTGGTTCGGCCTCCTTTTGTCAATAAGAGGGGAAAGAGATTCCTTTCCTCAAATTACCATTTTTCAAGTTAAAAGTACTTAGTTATAACATTAAAGATCTTTACTTAACACATTTAATCTTACAAGCTTATTTTTACACATTTCAAGCTTTCTTTAAATCTTGAAAAATTCTCAAACCTTTGTATTCAAGAAAGAGATTTTAACCATCATTAAATTACTTATTAACAAACTCATTTAAGTTAAAATCTAGCATTGAAATCAAAGGAAACATAGTGTCCTTCACCTAGTTAGGTTCGGCCACTTCTTCCAAATCAAAGGGAAAATGTTTATTTCCAAATTAACCACATTAATCTTAAGGGAGACCATTCAAGAACACATTAAAAACATAAAAACACAAAAGCATGAAACAAAACCAAGGGCCCTTCCTCCTAAGGAGGTTCGGCCACTCTTGGTTAAAGGGGAGAGAAATGTTTCTCTTCCCATTCAAACATTCTTCCATGTTTAGAAATCATAGAAATTCATATAAAAACAATCAAATGTTCAATTCCCCCAACACAAACACAAAATCTTCAAAATCTAAAAATTGAAACTTGAAGAAAATCAAAGGGGAAATGAAGTAATAATACACTAACCTTTAGAATAAGCTTTAAGAAGCTTAGAAAGCTCTAGTCTTTGGCTTTTTCCTTCCCTTTGATGGAGGGTTCTCCAACTTCTTCAAAATAGAAAAATTACCCATTAAAATCAAAAATTAACAAAAGAAATAAATGGAGCATGATTTAATGCATAAATTACAAGTCTAAACCTTGAATTCTACTTATTAATTTACAATTTCACAATTCCACAACTTACTTGTTCTTAGTGGAGACTCAAATTTCTTAGCTTAAAACTTCAAATTGTTACTTCTAAACTTGAGTCTTAGTGTTTATTTGTTATTTCAAAGCTTAAACTAGGTGATTTGGTGAAGTTTTGAAGTAGAGAAATGAGAGAAAATGGAAAAGAAGAAGGAGGAAAAGTTGGAGTGGAGAATGAGAGGAAGAAGAAAGAGGAATAGTGTTGCTTGGTGAGTTGTCACTTTAAGTGGCAAAGTCAAACTTGTCTACTTGATTTTATGCCAAATGAATGGCTATTATCGAGTCCTTAGTATTCTCATCCAATGGCTCTAAATATTCATCAAATAATTCTCCTCTAATTATTATTTAACTCCACCAATTAATTAAATTAATTCCATAAAAATATTTTCTCAATTGTTCCTTAACATACTACACTAGAAAACACTATTCATTAAATGCCTTAATTCTTCAAAAATATTTATGAAATATTTTCTACCCACCTAAATCATGCAAACATGCTCCAAAAATATTAAATAAAATATTAGACATGCATAATTTTTTCTGGACCGAAATAATACCAAGTCCCAGATCGATGATACTATTCACAGATCGGTAAATCACTATTACCGACACTGAAAAATGATACAGAAAAATGGACTATTACAGCTTGACTAGTTTAGAACTTGGGTCTATGCTGAGTTTATGGGATGTGACATTAAGGTTGATGCCTACTACATCCTTTGTAGTCCAGGCAAAACTATGAAAATGATCTTTTAAGACAGCCTTCATGTTATTTTAAACATCGTTCAGCAGATCAGCTCCCAATGTTATGTTTTTCCCTTTCTCCACTTCCTATTTATTTAATTAGCTCACCCACTGGCTTAGGATCTGAGTACTCTTTATGTCCAGGGATATCATAGGGAGGATGCTCTGTGGATTGAGTAGGTGGCTCTCCCTCTAGCATCCACATGATCGACAAAGTGAGTGGTAGACCCTTTAGAGCTACTACATATGCTTCTCTTATTGCCTTTTGGTCACCTTTCATAGCCATGACCTTGCCTTCATCCGAATAGAACTTCATGGTTAGGTATCTGATGCACGTTGCCTCCTCTAGCTCGTATAGGGTTGGCCTTCCTAATATGGTGTTGTAGGGGAATTGGATGTCTGCCACCATGAATTCTAACTTCAGTCTCCTTGATGAATTCTCAACTCCAAGCTCTATATCTATATCCACCGCTCCCGATACCTGCACAGGTTTACCTGTTAACCCAACAAGTGGAGTTTGGATTGACTTGAGCCTTGTTTAATCTAGTTTTAGGGCCTTAAATACATTCATAGTCATCAAATTGACTGCACTTCCTTCATCTATCAAGATTCTTTTCACCAAAAAGTTCTATAAAATCCCTTCAATTACTAAGGCGTCATTACGTAGCGTTTGAACGTGTTCACCATCAGTCTCAGAGAATGATATTGGTGGTCTTGGGTTAGGCTTTTATTGAGGTATAATAGAGTATATCTCCCTAACTCTTCGCTTCCTTGCTGAATTACTGTTGCCACCCGACGAACCATCGAATATAGTGTAATGGTTCTTAGGGTGTGATCACCTCTATTCGATTTGCTGGACTGTCCTCCTTCTGGCCTGTTTTCTCCCACAAACTGCTTTAGTTCACCCTTCTGCACGAGGCGCTCTATCTCCCTTTTTAACTACCAGTAAGCATAAGTTTCATGGCCCATGTTCCTATAGAACTCGTAATATTTGCTCTTATCCCTATGGCTTATAAAATCTTCCCTCATCTTCTTAGGATAAAACCACTGGATCCGATTGCCTTGCTCTCTAATCCATGATAATATCTCCGAATGAGGTTTGTTCACCGAGGTGAACTTTATGTCTCGCATAGGCTCACTATTCTTAATCTATGGAGTTCGGACATGGTAGCTAATGCATAGAGGTCAGATGGGCGATCTTTTTTGGGGCGATCATCTTTCACCCAGGGGCGAATGTTTTCTTTGGTTTATACCTTTCCTCCTTGGCTGATTTTTGTTATTGGGTCTCATAAGCCTCATCCAGTTTAGTGTACTTATGAGCTCTCACCATGAGCTTAGCGAAAGTTGAAGGGGGATCGATGCTCAAGCTTTCAAATCATCTATTATACTTGCAGTTTTTAGCCATTGCATTGACAGCAACTTTATCATTCAAGCTCTCCACCTGCATCGCCATCTTCTGAAACTTGGACACATACTATCATAAAGTTTCTCCTTCTCTCTTTAAGTCTACTAGATCGAATGAGATTTTCTTAGACGGGATACAGGTTATGAAGCGAGCTCAGAACGCTATGGCTAGCTGTGAAAAAGATGGGATGGATAATGTTTTAAGCATTTGATATCACTCCTATGCAGCGCCTTTAAGGGTGATTGGAAAGTCTTTACACATTAAGTCTTCTGAGTTAGTTTGCAAATACATAATTGTTCGGAAGGTTGCTAAGTGACTTCTTAGATCGGAATAACCATCATAAGATTGGAAGGTGAGGAGCTTAAATTTTGGGGGAAAGGCTATGGCTATGATGTTAGGGAATAATGGCGAATCTTAGTAGAGACTATAATCTCCTTTCTCTTTTAACTTCTTACATTCCCGAACTAGCTCTTTTATCCCTGAGGTTCATCTCATACAATACCTTAGTGTGGCTAATCTCTTGATTTCAAGGGTTGATTGATTTTGATTCTACCTCCCAGTATCGATCAAATATGGAATGAATTGGATGTCTAAGGGAAGGTGGGTGAATTTTTCCTTCTTCATGAGGAGCGTTTGCAAGTTTAGAAGGTGGAGTAGGATCACCATTGGGTGTTGAGTTCTCCAGGAGGCCTTTCAACACTATAGTGAACTGAGAATAAACTTGGGTGAGGGTTGCTACTACTTGGGGATCGATAATAGGTGAGAGAGTGGTTGACCGGTCTCGCCATAGGCATTATGTTGGCTTTCGGTGTTAGGGTTCTCAATTGGATTGGCGGCCATGAGGAGTTGGAAAGAAGGAAAAGAGAATAGCTAGGGTTAAGAAAAAGTTGAAGGTGTCTTCCACGCTCATTGCACTAATTGTTAATCTCTCAAGATTTTTAGATAAGTAAATCGCGATTAGCCTGACTTTAGGGTCAATTTAGGATATATAGTGGATTCTAAATAGTCCATATCAGATAAGAATTTAGAGTCCTGATTTATTTTCCTATTATGGGTTATTTAGGAGTCTATTTATTTAGTTAAAATATTTTATTATTATATGTTAACATCAATTAAGCCATTTCAATCAAACTACTAAATACTTTCCAAATTACATTTATATTGAAATTTAGCAATTGAGAATTTACCATTTGCAAATTTGGAGTTTAGATTCGGGTTCGATTCAAGAAACTGGTGTTACTGCCTCCCAGAGGTCTCGCGGATCGCCGCCGGCTAGTCACCAGACCGCCGCCGCTAATAGTGGCCAAAAAATTACACAAGCCTAGAATTTCACAAGACACCACCAACTCCAATTTCGCTACTAAATCCATTTTCGGCATCAATTTAGTGAGATCAGGGCTCCATCTTGTCGGATCGAGGTCAACAAATAGCTTGTTACCGAAATTTAGTGAGATCGGCATCAATCGCCTTTCATGGTGTTTCCTCAAATTGGCGCCTGTTATCGAAATTCTTGAAGGGGAAATGCTCATAGGAGGGTGTTGAGTCGATTGACGCTCACCTCTAGTAATGAATTCGCGGAGAACAGCATGAAATCATCAGAAATATGATTGCACCACGTCGCAGGAGTTTCAATCGCGATCTCCTTTGTTTCAGGCACCTATCGCACAAACTAGGGCCATCAGCTTCATCCTCTCGTCGAGCTCTTCCATTTGGTGAACTTGTCCGACTGGGTCAATTGTCGGAAGCTAAGGAGCAGTGATGACAGTGAGAAAAGGGACGGTTGATCGGGCAGAGAGAATAGCGTGAGGAAGAGGAGAGAATTTTCTTTTTATTATTATTATTATTATTATTATTTAATCTTTTATGATTATTATTTTTTCTTTCTTTCTTTTTTATTTTCTATTTGTTTCTTGTCTTTTCCTTTAATTTCCTTACCTTTATTTCTTTATTTCTTTTAAAACTCCTTTAATCCCTCTTATATATATTAACACTTATATTAACACAACATAAAATAATTAATATATAACACTATAACTTATTTTTAAAAGATGCGCATTATTAAACAACAAGTAATTATTGGAAATCCTTATTTTGACAAATAATAAATAATAAATAATAATACTAATTTCTATTTTAAAAACTGAATATTGCTAACTAACAATACCCACCATTTAAATAAATCTAATTATTCAATAATTAAAGAAATAAAATTGCATAAGATATAGAAAAATATCAGATAAAAATTATTTTGTAAACTCTTTCAGTTTTCAAAAATCGGGATGTTAGACCTTAGTTGATTGAATTAAATCAAATTTTATTAGTCATATGATATATAAAGAATTAAATTAAATTAAGACTCTCAAATTCAAATTAAATTAAGTCATATTGAGAATTGAATGAAATTAAGACATTTTAATTGGAATTAAATTAAAACACACTCAACTAAGTAAGGCTTGATTAAGTCAGGTTTGTAATTAAATAAAATTAAGACTCTTAATTTAATAAATTAAGCTATACTTGAAACTACATGAAAGTAAGCCACCTGATTGGAATAGTATTAAATCATACTGGATTACGGCACCCTTGATTAAGTTACACTTAGTTATCCTTAGAATTAAATTAAATTAAGATATCTTAATTGGAATTAAATTAAATCATATTTGGAAATAAATGTAATTATGACGCTATATTTTTGTAGTGAAATTGAATGGAATTAAGATGCACATTAAGACAATCTACTAATAAATGCATATATGATACAACAATAAACATAGATTCACATCCCTCCTCCCGGAATACTCAAAAAAAGAATGGAATTAAGATACTCTAATTGGAATTTAATTAAGTCAAATTTCATTAAATTACACTTTGTCACACTTGATATTAAATGAAATAAGACACTTTATTTGTAATTAAATTAAGTGACAGTCGATTAATATAACATTAATGTTATATTTAATTAAGTCATTTATGCAATACTAATATAACATTAAAGGTAGAGATTATGATATCAATTCATAAAATAAAATTATACTTACCGCAAATGCAAATTCAGTAATTTCAAATTAGCAAAAACTTAATGTAATAATTCTTGATAATTAAAAGCAACAAATTATTAATAATAAAAAGTAATTAAAACTGAACACACACACACACACACACACACACACATATATATATATATATATATAATAGGACTAAATATGATATTGAAAGGTTTTATGAACCCCTACATAAAAAAATAAAAAGAATTGATATTACAATATTATCACGTTTCATTCTTCTTTCATAGAATATAATTAATAATTTTAAATTATATATAATAAACTTTATATGTATATATTTTTAATTACGTCAACGACTACACTTACAATTTTTAATTTTCTTCTATTTTTTAGGTTGGATATTTTTTTTTATTTAGAATTATATTAAACTTTCTAATAGAATTTAGATTGAAATAAAAAATTAACATAACTAATCAAAATTAAACTATATTTATTTTTCAAACAATAAAATTAAAGTTCTCAATTGTATTTTTATTAATTCATAAACTTAACATGAGCGTTTTAGAAATCAAATGTTCTCTAATTAGGATGTAACTAAATTATCATTAATGATATTGTTAATCAACCAATAAAATATTAATAAAATGTGGAATTCCTATGGAAGCAAAAAAATTACTTATAATTTATGCACACCAAGGCAAGTTCGAATCCCCTATTCTCTATACTAAAAAAAAAATGATTTATTATATTATAACTTGAATTTTCATGGTTCCATCCAAATACTTAAATATACAAATAAAATATATTACTATTACAAATATTAATACTATAATTCAAAAAAAAAAATTAAATTTTATTAATAAAATATAAAATAAAAAGAAAAAAGAAAAGAGAAAAAGAAGAGCAAATATACCAAAGAATAGTGCAAAAGAGATATGCGGTAAATTTTAGGTTTTTGCAAAATAGATTATTAATTTTAGTTATAAATTTAGCAACATATAGAAATTACGTTATTAACCCGTTTGTAAATCCTTTTGCCAACTGCTAGCAACAGAAGAATAATGAAATATAATTTGTGATTTAGATTATAATTTTAGAAACAAAAAACATTCTATCGCTAATCCATAAGAAGAGCCCTTTGTTAAGTTTATAACGAATCAATAAATCAATAAATTTGTAACAATAAATATAAATAAGAAGGATGAAGGGATTATTAAATTAAAAAAAATAAAAATAAAAATTATTCTATTAATTTGTAAAAAGAGAGAGTTAATATTTACCACAAGAAGAAAATATGCTCACAAACTTAATTATTTTAAATTAGCAAAAACTTTAACTAATAATTTTGGATTAATTTCACTGGCGGTCCCTGAACTTAATAGGTATGCACTTTATCGTGCCCACACTTTAATTTGTCACTTAAAAATACACTATCTATTAAAAATGTAACACTAAAATAGCTTTTGCCAAATTTTGATCGTCTGAAAGACATGTGGGTGCCACATTGGATTTCACCCTCCTCTATGTGGAAACTAAATTAATTTTTTGGATTGAATTTTCTTTGACAACTCTCTCTCCTCCGTGTTCGATTTTCAATCACTAGTCACTCCCTTTTATTATCTCCTCTATCCACATTAAAAAATGCAACCAACGTTACCCTAAGTGTCCAACCATGAGTATCCTCAATAGAAATCTCTCATTCTCTTATGACTCCTCTACCTCTAGTAGGAATGGAAAGCAAATAGTGAATAGTGAAGAAATTATTATTGAAGATTTTGAAAAAAGAATTGATGATTGGAAAATACCCAAAGTGCAAAAAGAGAAAATATACTGACAACAAGGGTTTAATATCTTTAAAACAGACTACACCATTAAAACTGAAGAAAGAGATATTCGAATCCTCAATCCTTTTGAAACCATAAACTCCTCTCTAAAGAATCTCTTAATAGGCATAAAGAAAAGAAGTATAAGTACATTTATATAAGTCTCGTCCAAGTAGGCATCAAACCCTTAACCAATGAAGGGTTGAATACCTCCATCCTTTTTGTTTTGAGTGATGCAAGATTTTCTGATTTTGAAGATTCCCTTCTCAATTCTATAGAGTCAAGTTTATGCAATAGTCCAATATCTTTTGATTGCTATCCAAATCTTACAGTCTCTTTGAGGGATTAAAACATTCTTGATTGTTTGGTTTTACAAATCAAAACTCATAACTACAAAATGCTTCTTGGTTCTGTTTCCATTGTATTGATTTTCAGAATTCATTATAAAACCATGATGACAACATTCGCATCTAATGCTTTAGTTCACTACAAAAAAGGAGAAACCTTACTCTTACAGATAGATTTCTCAAAAGTAAACATTATGATTCCAAGATCCATCAAATGGAAAGATATTGATCTCCCAAAAAAATGGACCCTAGAAGAAATCACCAAGCCCACCATCCAGCTAATTGCAAGCCCAAACACCAATCTCAAACAAATTACCCAGTATCCTGATGGAAAGATTAGTTTATCTTTCGAAAAAAGGTCTACAAGCTCCGATGAAATTGATACCACTAACAGGGCCTCAAAATTACCTTCAGTCATTTACACCCCATACTATGGTTCACAACCATCCAGACACTCAGTCTTAACTCCTCCAGTATTCTAACCCACATATCTACCTCCGCAACCACATAGGCACTCAATTTCAGAGATTCACCAAAGCCAACCATCAAACATAGTTAAAGGACCCGAAACCAACCTCCAAATGATGAACTACCAAAATACCATTCCTAGACCAGTCTATGCCATTCCAGTAGAAAGACCTCAATCTTCTCCTCCTTCTCCTACATTTTCTACAGTAGCTAATAATATCGATGCTGAACTCAATGTTTTAATGAAAGATTTTGAGATTGATAAAAGATATTTGCATAATGATTTTTATTCACCTCAAAATGCATCAAAATGAGTTTGTTTTTTCAAAAATTTCCTCGAACAAAGGCATCAAATCCAAGAAAAATATTATAATTTCATGAAGTAGAATCTTGTCAACATATTATTTTTTGAATGGTTTGAAACCTATGCATCTGAGAACAACATTGAATACCCTTTCAAGTCCATTCAAGTTAATTCTACCCCTAGGACAACCACTTGGGTCACTTCAGATGGTCAAATAGAATCTGTTCATCCCCCTCTTAAGAAAATAGAATTTCATGCTCCCTATTACAAAGATCCTATTGCTGCTGCAGCTTTCAAAAGTGGAGATTTTAATACATCCAAGGAAGTCCAAAATCTTTTTGAACAAAATAATTTCACAAATAATCATTTGCACACTATAGGAGAGCAGCTTAATAGGATAGAATAAAATCTCAGTCATCCTACTGTCATTTCTCAAACAACCCCAACTCCTGTCCTAAGGGAATAAAAAAATCAAAATCCTCTTTTCAAACCTCATGAGATGATGAATAGCAGTAGAGTTTAGTTCCAAACTATGCCAACTCAGAATGAATTTATGGAAGCAATTAGAAGGAGCCTACAAAATCTTCTCAACCTTGACACTCCTGTATCTCAAAGAGTAATTCCAGATACTCCTTCTCCCCCAACTCCTCCTTGTCCAATTAAGACCTATCCATCTCAGGAAGCCAGCTCTAGTCAAATGAATATCCTCAATGTCCTTGATCAGGTTTTCGATAATGAAGAGAATGCATTCAGAGAAGGATAACCTCCTGAAATCCACAAGCTTCATTGGAATTTTGCAAAAATCACCTCTCCAGATATTAAGTTAGAGCAAAAATCCAATGTCCTTTCTCAGCATCATTATACTGCAACATCTATCTATGAATGGAACATAGATGGCATGTCTGAGTATAATATCATTGGCACTCTTCAGCAGATGACTATGACAGCCAATGCTTACAAAACCCAAACAACAGTTTTTTATCAGACTGTAGTTGACCTTCTTATTGCAGGCTTCACAGGTCAATTAAAAGGGTGGTGGGATCACCACCTCACTTCCAAAGAATGTTCTGACATTCTCAATGCTGTCAAGATTGATGAGGCTGATCAACCAATTTTAGATGATCGCTGCCAACCAATTCAAAATACTGTGACCACCCTCATTTTTTCTATTTCTTTACATTTTTGTAGGATATACTTCACATGTTAAGGACAAAAATGTTGAATTACTTTCAAATTTGAGATGCAAAAAACTTAGTGATTTTACTTGGTATAAAGATACCTTCCTTACTAGATTCATGCTCAGGGAAGATTCTAACCAGCCATTTTGGAATGAAAAATTTCTTGCAGGTCTTCCCCCTCTCTTAGGAGAAAAGGTCAAAAACAAGATCAAAGGGGATTATGGTAAACAGATCCCTTATGGTAAACTCACATATGGCCAGTTGATAAATTACACACGAAAGAAAGGTCTTGAAATTTGCCAAGACCTAAAATTACAAAAGCAGCTCAAAAGAGAATTGCACAAAACAAGAGATGAACTTGGTTCATTCTGTCAACAGTTTGATATCTCCACAAAACCTCCTAAAATGATGTGTTCTGATTACAAAAGTAGAGAAAAGGAGTCCAAAGATTATAAAAACTCAAAGAAGCATTTCAAAAAAGCCAGACCATCTTCCTCCTCCTCCTTCCCTTCAAAAAATTCTCCAAATCAAAATCCCCACAAAAAACCTAATTTTAAAGATGTTACATGTAACAAATGTGGGAAAAAGGGACACATAGCCAAATATTATAGAGTCTCAAAAAGGTTGAATAAGCTTCATCTTGAAGAAAATATCTTAGAAAAAATCCAATGCCTCCTTAATTTCTCAGATTCAGAATCCTCTAAAGATGAAGAAGCCCTCCAAGTTGATGAGTTTGCTGCCTTGTCCTCATCATCTTCTTTAGAATCTAAACTAGAGAAAAGAATAAACGTTCTCATTAAAGATAAAAAATTTGTCCTTGATATCATCAACCATATACATGATCCTGAAATTTAGAGAGAGTACCTCCTTAAACTCCAACAATCTTTTGAGCAACCTCCTCCACCCACATCTTTTTTTAAATCTGGCGATTATAATCTTACTGAAATTTTGGCAAGAGGGAGTCAATCAAGTATGTTTTCAATTTACGAACAAAAAGCCGATTAAAACTTTGTTTCACTATTATGCTCATCTAATGATCAATCAACAGCTAAAAATAAGTCAGGTTTACTTTCATAAAAGACTAATATACAACAAAAGGCAAAAAGCTCAATGCACCGTATTTTCACTCTTTCACATACCCACTATTGAATAAAATAAATATATCCATAGCACAAGTAAACAAAGCAATAATCAATCCCATAGTCCTTCACGAAATCCTATTTGTGCCACAACAACCAAAAGCCATATGCAACTGTATTTTATATTTTCATCTTATAAAGACCTATTATCAAATAAAAAAAATAAAACTTTAATGCAAAAAGACAAAGAATATAGCAATGGTGGATCACATACAGTTAAAAAAATGTGTTTAAATAAGACAATCATATCTTGTGGATCTGTCGTCATTGTAGGAGATGTCATTATTAGATATAAAAAAAATAGCTAGATGAAGAATTGAAGGGACAAGAGAAAGAAGATAAGGAGATTGACACTTAGGGCAAAGTTGGTTGCTTTTCTTATTATGGGTAGAGGAGACAATACAAGGGAGTGACTAGTGAGTGGAAATCCAACATAGAGGAGAGAGAGTTGTCAAAGAAAATTCAATCCAAAAAACTAATTTAGTTTCCACATGGAGGAGAGAGAAATCCAATGTGGCGCTCACATGTCTTTTCGATGATTAAAATTTGGCAAAAGGTATTTCAATGTTACATTTTTAATAGAAAGTGTATTTTTAATTGACAAATTAAAGTGTGGGCACGATAAAGTGTATACATATTAAGTTCAGGGACCGCCAGTGAAATTAACTCAATAATTTTTTAAGTCAAAAAAATAAATTCTTGATAGAGAAAAATAATTAAAACTAATTAAAATTTTATGTTTTATATGTATAAGAAAATTGATTGTATATAAAATTTCACCACTTCTAGATTATTTTAAACATGATTACAAATTGCATATATACTAGAAAAATGGATATATCAAATTTGATAAATAAACGTAAAACATACATTTCAAAGTTATTAATTTTGATAATTAATAATTATAAAATACTTAATACATATACAAGGGTAAATATATAAATTTGTAATATCACGATTTTCATTTCTCTACATTAATTATTATTTAATAATTAATAAAGATAAAAGTATAAATTAATAATAAGACCATTTTCTTTTCAATCCAAACATATGATAGAAAATAAAAAAGGAAAATAAATTGTAGAATCCTTCTCTATTTTCCTCTTATATTTTCATTCCTCCCTTGTTTTTTTTCCTCTGTTGTTATTCTCTAGCAGCATGGGACTAACAATTGTTAACATGTGATGGGTCCCTCGAACATGGAGGCCCACGTGTTTTGATAAATAGGAAAATAAAAAAAGAAGCAAAAATACTAAAAACGAACTGTCCCACGTGTGGAAGAACAAAATTTTGATTTAATTATGAAAAAAATGATACATGAATAATTAATTTGTAAATCATTTTTTAAAATATATAAAAAGAGAGTTGCCTTTATTTCAAATAGTATAAGTGCAATAGATAGTTTTTTATATAATAGGTGAATTTTATTTTTTTTAATTTTTAGTAAATAATTTTTATTAATTAATTAATTAATTATTATAATTTACTAAATTATCAAAACATATGGTTGTTATTTTTCTATTATAAGGGACAATTTGAAAAATTAACAAATGAAAAATTTGTATAAATATCTTATGAGTTGTTGATTTTTTTCACTGCAAATTATACTCTCCTCTTATTTTCAATCAAAATTCTCATAATTCATTATTTTTTTATTGCTTTATTTTCCTTAATATTAAAATTATCTATTTTTTATTTTCCTACGTCCAGTTCTAAATTCTTTCTTTAATCTCAATTTTCCATTTCATATTCCATCCATTTTTTTGTCCTTGTAATTCTGCTTAAAAATATGGCATACAATTTGGAAAACTGCAAAGGAAAGCGAATTACTCAAAGTAGAAAAGAAATTAATTCAAACAATCCATTAATTGATTTTTCACCACAATTTAATAATGAAGTTTAATATAATTGTTGTCATCCACCACAATAAGCTTTTTAATGTAATAATAATTTTAAATTAGTTAATAGAAATTTTCTCTTTTAAAATTTTATAATAATTTATTTAGTTAATAAAATTTAGATATTTTAAAATAATTATTTATTTATAAATTTATAATATTAAAAATTAAATCAAAATTATAATTTAAACCCGTTGATTTATTATAATTTAAACCGTCAATTATGGTTTCGATTTAAAATTTTAAAAATCTTCAAGAGCCCATTAACTTAACCGGCCGTGGACTGATGGGTTCCTCGAGCATGGAAGAGACCAACGATGGGCAGTTAAGTGAAAAAAGTGGCAGGAATATAACTAAGAAAAGGCAAAACAGTTAAGCGGAAAAAGTGGCGGGGCAAAAGTGAAATCGCAAGAATTCAAGATTCAAGCTGCAAGATTCAAGGGACTAATAGTTGTTAACATGTGATGGGTCCGTCGAACATGGAAGGCCCACACATTTTGATAAATGGGAAGTTAAGCGGAAAATGTGGCAGGAATATAACTAAAGAATAGCCGAAGTCAGATCGCCAGATTCATGGGAAGAGTCAATCTCATGCAGCATTGGACTAATAGTTGTTAACAGGGTTCGTCGAACATAGAGGGCCCACACGTTTTGACAAATGGGACAGTCAACGTTGTACAGCAAAATAAAAAAATAAAAAAAAACTAAAAACGAACTGTCCCACGTGTGGATGAATAAAATTTTGTTAGGTTGGTTTGTTCTCTAACCACGTTGTGGCATGCAGAGGCCACCAACCGAAAGTCAAGGTCTTTCAGAAAAAAAAAAAAAAAAAAAACAGAAAGTCAAGGAAATATTAGAAAATATTACGTGGAGCCACCATGTGGTTGGAAGCCAACAATCTAATAAAATATTCTTCTGCATCCATTTTATTTTATTTTTCCTTAACTCGTTTGACTTTTCCTTTTCCATTCAAATTTATCAAGATGTGTGGACCCACCATATTGGAGGAATAAATCACGCATTTACTTAACAATTAGCTGAATACATATAAAAATATTGTGCATCCTTATTTTTTTATTTTAATTTACTGAATATTTTAACTTAAAAAATTATATATATTAACACTTTAATTAAACTTATAAAATTAAAATCAATAAGTGTAAATTTAGAGAATATTCAAAGAATTTACTTAATGATTAACCTTTTAATAGATGATCATTCACTACAAGAAAATCGCTATTTAGAAACGATATTCCTATTTTTAAATGCGAAAAATCCGTTGCTAAAATATTTTAAAAACGGGTTTAAAAATAGATTTTGTCCGTGATAATAATTGACGTTTCCAAATCAGTTTAGAAATGGATACAACCATCCGTTTCTATTATAATAATAAATTTATCCGTTTCTATTTTTTTAGCAATCCATTTTTAATTTCAAATCTTTTGGGAACGAATTTCATTTTCGAACCGTTCTCAATTTGTTTCTAGGTACATTTCCAATTGATTTCATTCGTTTTTTATTTCCGTTTCTGATATGTAACGAAAAATAAAAGCAAAATTTTATCGTTGCTGATTCCATTTTTAATTCCGTTGCTAAAATATCTTCCATTGCTAAATTCGTTTCTAATATTTTAGTTGGCAATTAATAATCTCTCTTATTTCGTTTCTAAATCTGTTCTATTTTCTCTGTTAAAAAAAATCCATTATTTTCAATTTTGTAATCCTGTCATGTTTCTAATTTTTCAATTTATGCAGAGAGAGAGAGAAAGAGAGAGAGAAACTACTCTCTGTTTGGATGGGGTGAGGGAAGGGTGGTACGAAATGGTAAGGAGGGGGAAGGGAAAGGAGAGTTATAGTGAAACAATGTTGATGTTTGGAAATGAGTGAATTAATGGAAAGGTAAAGAGAGATAATTTATATTTTTTATGTTTGGGAAGAGGGGAGGAGAGGGGCAAATAATTAACAGTAGTACAAAAATACCCTTTACTGTTAAAATTAGTTATGTATTATTTTTTTCATTTATTTAGTAATTTCTATAATAATTTTATTAATTCACTAACAAAATAGGATATAATATGATTTTATAATTAAAGGGTAATCTTATTTATTAGGCTGAGTTTAGATTTGACTATAAGAGATAAAATAGGATTTCAATAAAAAACAATGGATATAATAAGAAATTAAAAAATAAATTAATTTTAAGTTCCTCCTTCTCCCCCCTTACAACCCGATTTGTGGTGTAGAAAAATTTAAGATTTGAGAAGTAAAGGAAAGTAAGTCTCACCCTTATTTACCTCAATCCTTCCTTAGCTCACCCCTTCCCAAACAGGGATATATATGTTAATTATCTTTCCTTCCCTTTATATACCCATCCTCCACCTCCAACCAAACATAGTGTGGGAGATGAAAAGAAAGAGAGAGTGAGATGGAGAGGAGAGGTGCTGCGATGTCAAAGAAGAAGGAGAATACCCAAAAAACTTACCTAACTAGGGATTTCACACTTAAGGGTTATACAATGCTTAAACAATGCTGTTTATTGAGTTTTTTTAATTTTTGTTTTATTAATTAGCCATGGATTGCATATCCATTTCTAAGAAGGGGAGGTTTCAAACGACGCCGTTTAGCTCTCTTTTTTTTCTTTATAAATTAGCAATGGACCAGATATTCGTTTCTAATATCCATTTTTAATCCATTTCCAGTGAATTGGAACTTCTCCTAGTGCAAATAACAACAAATTTATTATCCATTTCTAAATCTGTCTCTAATCCGTTCCTAATCTACACGCGCTGGTTTTTCGTCAATCTTAGGAACAGAAATTTCTGTTTCTAAATTTTCTATTTCTAATCCGTTTCCATTTCGTTTGCAATCCGTTCCTAAAGATGGTTAAAGATACAATATCATTTTCAGTTTCTAATCCAGTGCAAATCCGTTTCTAATGTTCCCTTTCTAAATGACGATTTTCTTATAGTGATTTTTCTATTCTAATTCTTTTATTTATAGTACAATCCAGACTGTAACTATTTATACAATAATCTAACTATAAATCATGAATGGTAATCTTGACCATTAGCGATCTTTATTGACCCATTTTGACTAGACGTTACAAAGTGTTAGAAAGTTTGAACACTACTCAGACTTCTTATTCCGTTCGGGATTTGATAGTTGCTCAGTTTTTGTTCTGTTGCTCGGTCAGGGAGTTGCCCGATTGATCCCAAACAAACACTTTATTATCAAAAGTCCAACCCACACCCCCCCCCCCCCCCAAAAAAAAAAAAAAAGTGTGCTGTATCATTTATTTTCAGCTTGTCTTTATGTGTTTCCCATCCTAAACCACTTTTGCTCACTTCTTTTCCTTTTAACGATCCAATCACCATTTGATTTGAACTTCCATATAAGCCTTAGATGTCAGTTCACTATTAGTTTGCATCTTATCTTTAATGGATGTGACTTTTGACCTTATCAATGTCTCTTGGAACGACGCACCTTCTAAGTACTTCATTAAGGTGCGACTCTTCATTTTCTCACAAATCTTTTAAGTTTTTTTACTGCCATTTTAATTCCTCTGCATCCTCCTGTAAATTTTCCTACGAAATTTCTCGAGAGGTAACTTGTATTTCTTATTTTACTTTTCCCTTTATTACTCCATGGAGTCTACACCCCTATCTGGTAAAGGCAAGGGAAAAGCCATTGCCATTGAAACTTCTAGTTCATTTTCTTCAAGTTCTAAAACCACCAAATCAGGTAGCTTCACTTTCAATTGTTTCTTAATTGCCATTGAAGCAGTAAATCAAGCTTCTAGGACTTCTCCTGGTAGGGTTTGAGCCACTGGCATCGTTATTAAGGATGGTGACACTTCTTCATGCCTAAATAGAAAGCCTAACCCTTCACCAAAAGATAAAATATCTACAAAAAAGAGGAATTCTAGTGCAAAGAAAAAAAAAAGGGGGTTTCACAATTACGCTTTTTGCTTGGAACAGGGGATATGAAAAGACTTAGAGTCAAATTCCCATTGAATTTGAGCTTTTTTTGTGGGTGAGAATATCTAGGCAAATACCTAGCAAAGCCCCAACTTTTTGATTTTATACGAGGAAGACTTGAGTGTTGGTGTTCGACTTCATATTCAGGTAGAACTATGCAATTATCTAAATAAGGTCAGAATTACTGTATCTCAACTTGCTCCCTACAGAAGGATTGTGCTCAAGCTTAGTCTTTTGGCTCGAAAATCTAACTTGGAATTCTTTCCTTTTGTCATTAATGGGCTATACATTTTTTCTAATAGAGAAAAGAGGATCATCCTCATCTTTCTGCCAGTGGTAGGCTTAGTGTCTTTGAAGGCTTGACTGCCTCCTTAAATGGAAGGTGGAAAAAAAATTTTTATAGTAAAGAGCTCCAAAGATTTTAGGGTGAACACCTTCTAGTCGTGATCCATCCTTTCATTCAAGGAGGATTGATCACTCACACAGAGAGAAAGAATGAGCATCGAGGCTCTTGTCAAACATGCTAATAAGCTCGTACACCTCATCCATCTTCTTGCATTGGGAAATCCCTCCACTTAATCGAGAGAATGGCAAAGAAAAGCCCAAGAAGGTATACAATTTAGCTTTTATTTCATGCAATCTCTAACTGCCATTTAATATTTTGCTTTGTTCGACAGATATGGTTGGTTGAGATCTTGCTAAGAAATTTGAAGAGAAAATAAGAAAGAGAAAATAAAATAAAGTCGCTGCTTATACAAAGAAAGGAAGTGGGCTGGTGCTAAGACCACTGATTCCGATTTTAGTTTGGACCGGTTCTAGTTCCCACCGGTTCTAAACTGATAGTTTCGGTTTCCCAAACCATAATATGACCACCCTTGCATCCAACCTAAATCTAAATAAAAAAATGTTAAATAAAAGAAGCCTTTGAAACCTCAACTTACAAACTTTTCTTGTTGGACAATTACAAAGGCAAACCATCAAAAGTTTAAATTATAATTTATACATACATATATTTCTAATAATACTTATGAAATGTACCAGAAAATGCACAAATTAACAGCAAACATGTTTTTATCAGTACAACATTAACACAGTTCTATTACATCACAGGTGCAGGATTATAAGAGACCAAATTGTTTCGAATAATTTTCACAATCCCATCCTTCATGGTACTTTCAATCTTTGCCACAAATTCTTCAGACATATTTGTGAGAATCAATTCCTTCAATGAGTTCAGCTGTTGTAAACCACTAGTTTCCTTCAGTTGTTGGCAGCGTCTAATCTCCAATTCTCTAAGGCGAGGCATGGAGCCTTCCTGCACAATCCACTTCTTCAACTTCTCTAGCATCCACAATTTCAAAACTTGGAGTTCTGGAAACCCTTCAGCTTCACAAATCATCTCCTTTCCTATGTAGGATTCAGCAAAAAGTCTCAGGATTTTCAGTTGAGGTAGTTTCCCTAGATCTTGCATTGGATCCTTCGTTAAATTTGACACCGATAAAGTAACCATCTTGAGATTTCTGGGAAGCTGAAGGTCTTCAATTTCTTGCGTTAACTTTCCAAGCAAATACAATTTTGAAAGATAACCATGTTCGTTCATGCTCGCCAAATTGAGTTCTGAAGGCCTGCTAAATTCGTCTACCGATCTTAACTTCAAGGATCTAAGTTTTGTACATTTAGAAATCCAGGGACTTATTTGCCCAAGCGATTTGGAATGGAATGTGAGTCCAAGTTTCATTAGACCAACCCAACTCTCCAACCAGTCTTCTCCAAGGTATTTTTTGCCTATTATTAACCCCTTCAAAGTCAATAGGTTGCGCAAGGAACCACTACCCAATGGGTTTTTGAAGGACATGTTGAAATAGACTTCGTCCATATAAAGATGTTGAAGCCTTCTTGAATTCCAAATGGAAATAGGCAAGGAGTTTATGTTCGTGTGCTTCACATCTAGCGTTTCTAAATTAGGAAGATCACCTACAGAATTTGGGATTGAATCTAGAAAAGTCCATCTTAAGCCTAGGTAAGTCAAATTTATGAGTTTTCCTATTGCTTGATCAGATAAAACTGGTTTATAGACATTTTCTAGATCAAGTACTCTAAGCAATGAAAACCCTCTTTTTCCAATCATCATGGTAAGAAACTTATCAACATCACTTGAAGGTTTATGCCTATTTCGAGTGTTGAAAGATATATAAGAACGTAAATTATCAAAGCAAACATCTAATGGAGAGTCACTGAGGTCTACGTATGCAGCAACTCTCCGTATAATATGTGCTTGCTGATAATTTAAGTTACGAAGAGCATTAAAAAATCCAATATCTGTGGCCTTTCGGAACACATTATCGTATAGCATACCTGGAACACGAAATGTTTTAGGACTTCCATCAAATCTCCATCCTTCGACCACTATCATTTTTCTTGAGATCAATACATCCAAATAACTCTTTGCCAATTCTTCAGGGGTTTCACCTTTTATTGATGTATCAACCAATTCTTCAGGGGTTTTGCTTTTTAATGATGGATTCAGCAGTCCTTCAGCAGCCCATAATCGGAACAACCTCCGAACGGGAATCACATATTCTTTGGGGAAAATGCCTAAATAAAGTAGACATAGCTTTAAGACTGATGGAAGATCCTGATAGACCAAAGCTAATATAGCTTTGGAAGGATCATCACCGGAACTTAAACGCTCGACTTTTTCTTTCCAACTGCCTGGATCTTTGGTAGATAAGAGACCTCCTAGCACAACAATTGCAAGAGGCAGACCGTTGCATTTTTGCCATATTAGCTCCTTCAGTGATGCATCAATCAAGCTTTCTTCAGTTTTTGGTACTTTTTTCAAGAACAATTTCCAGCTTTGATCAATGTCTAAATTGGGTAGCTCAAGAGGAGGGAATCTTCGATCATTCATAAATTCTGCTATTTGTTTGTGGCGAGTAATGAAAATCAGCCTGCTGCCATTTAATGAGTTTGGAAATGTTCGTTTGAGGTTATCCAACATAACAGCAGTCCTGACATCATCGAAGACTATTAGAAATCTCATGTTGAAAAAGAAATCACGAACCTTCTCTTCCAACTGAACAAGCTGCAGCTTCTCCTCATCTTTGATTGTTGTAACTTGCTTCAATATGTCAATTATAAGATTTTTGGTTTTCTGCTCAATAGCATCAGAGACACTTGATTCTGGAAACTCTTCCGACACATTAATCCAAGCACGTAGTTGAAAATGCTGCATGACATTGGCTCTGTAATAAATATTCCTCACAAACGTTGTCTTGCCAGATCCAGCAGCACCCAGCACCGAAATAAGAAAACCCGATTTACGGCTGATAATTATATCTTGACTTAACTTTTCTGCTTCGGCTTCTCGACCAATAAATTCCAGTTCATCATCTGAAAGATCTGAAATTGCTCTCGATTGCTTGGGTAATTCTTGTTTTTCTGAACTTTCTGAATCACTTGGTTTTACATTTTGCATGGGTTGTTTCCCTGCTGCAACACTTTTTTGATCATCAGTAAGGTTTGCTTGTGTTGCAGGTTGCTTGCTTGAGATGCTTTGTCCTTCAGGAACCTGAGGTTCGCCACCATCATCTATATTTTGGTCTAATTGTTCTTCTTTATCTTTGATGCTTTTATGAAGCTGCTCTTGTTTATCATTGAAGCCTTTAAGAATCTGCTGTACCTGCATTCTTCGAGCAAGTCTTTGGCTCTGCTTAGACATTAAAAGGGTGCAAACACGTACCATAGCAGAAGTGTTTCGTTTCTGAAGAGCTTTTTTCACCAAGAAGGTATCAATCGTGTCCTCTACAGTGTAAATTTCCTTTAGAAGGTCCTTCTCCAAATCTTCAAGATTGATATCTTTTTCGCTTGTTTGCTTTTGAGTCAACAGCCCTTCAAGGCGTACCAAATTATTCTTGGCATTTTCTATTTCCGTCTCCAATGTCGAATCGTTAACTTCTTTATCCTTGATCAGAGCTTCTAGTTTTTGCATGCAAAGGTGCAGGGCTAATGTCGTAGACATGATTCAAGACCTCTTCCCTCTAGTTCTTCTCGTTCTTTCTCACAAACTAGACTGGTTAAGCTTCTTGACTGATAGGGAATCTTTTTTGGGGAGAATTGTTAGACTACAAAGAGAATAGGAAATGTAAAACTAATACTGCACTGTACATTTCTTATGACTGGTAGAATTCGGAACAGGAGCATGTGCAGTATCATAATTACAAGGTCTATTTATAATTTTATAAAATAAAAAATATTGTAGCTACAATTAGTATTATAAAATATAGGGAAAACTTGAACAGCTCAAAAAACAACAAGAACAATGACAGGTTTCATTAGACGATGATTATATGTTTGTAAATGTTTTTAGCCCGAAAAAAAATAAAAAAACAAAAACGTTATTCGCTCGATTGTCTTTAAATTAAAAGTTTTAAATTGTTAGAAGATCATGCAGTTCGTAGTAAATAATTTCAATATTTTGAATCTCATAATTTACCATCCAGTATAAATTAATCAATATGAAAGAACTTTCCATTAAAAAATTTAATTTGAATTTGAAAGTTCAATATATATATATATATATATATATATATAGCGGTTTGGTTCGGTTTGAGACTAAAACTTTAAATCGAACTGAAAGTTTAATTTTTTAAATTAAAAAAATCAAATCAAACCATAAACCTTTTAAAATCGCGGTTTTAGATCGGTTTAGTTTTGGTTGATTTGATTTGGGCGGTTCATGAACACAGATAGTGTAAATAATGAGATGAGAGAGACAGAAAGGGGTAATAAAGTAGCACATTGAATTAAAATTGGATTGGATTTCTAATAACATTGCATCAACTCATTACATGTACAATTTCTTTGATATGCAATTAAGCTTTAATCAAATTTGTTATAAATGTCATTAGAACACTATAACAAAATTTTTAGTATTTATCTATTAATTAATTAATAAAATATCATATATATATATATATATATATATATATATATTTATTTATTTATTTATTTTTTAACTGATAAAATTAAAATTTTTTAAAATATTTTGTCAATTTATAAAATTTAGTAGAGACATTTTTTATAATTTTAATCATTTGGATAATATGTATATAAGTTGAGAATTATAAATAAACAATATTCTTAAAATCGAATATTTTATTTTGGCCTGAAAAAAGAAATCCTTGCTCTAACTGTTGCCTATTGTTCCTTGTACACAGAGCAGCCAATATTTCCCCGGGATTGCCAAAAGTCACTCTTGGACAAGCCATTTGCATTGGAGCTCTTCTGTTACTGGACAGTCTTGAAATAAACACCAATTGCATCAATTATATAGCCACTCCTGCCATAGAACCCAACGATCTTGCCCACGGGAGCAGAAAAGTACGTTCCTTCCGCATTACCAAATGGTCCATATGTTCTTTTATTGCTTTCGAAAGTAAGTGAAAGAACATATTTGTCGGCTCCCATTACGGAGTAGCTACCATAGTATCCATGGACTGAAGTAAGGTACTCATCTGGGTAATCAAGCTCCACCTGAAAAATATATATACACATACCATAAATATTTGGCAGCAAGCAAAAAATATAATCTAATCAAGCTCTTTAGCTGACTTTAACATTCATATTCAATTCTTCATGTCTTGTCCATTTGATTCCAAGGAAAAAAAAAAAGTGACTAACTCTGGTTTGTTCAGCTTGTCTATATCCACCGCGTTTCTCTGCCCAAATTGAGGTTCCGTTTTTATCATACTCAATATGGATAGATTCAAGAAAAAACCCATGAGTTATCACCAGCTGTTTAATCGAGGAGAATACTCCGTCGTCCCACCAGTTTCCTCCCTGACCACCCCAGGACCCCATGGCAATGGGTACTTGCTACAACAGCATAGAATTGATTAGTCAACTAAAACATCTGACAAAAATCAATGTTTTAGAACAATGAGAACTGTTATTCTTAAAAAGATAGAGAACAAAAGAACACTTACTCTACTGAGGTCTAGTCTCATGCACTTCATGTGAATAGCTAAACCACACTCTTCACTCCAATAGAAAGGTTGGTAATTTGGTTCTATTTTTCTACGGCAAATACGGCAGTTATGCTTTTCCAAGGCAACTTGATGAAACGATGATGTAGCGTCAATGGAGAAACCATCCAGACTCCGCAATATGCAATTCACATGAACATTATAATTGCACTCATAACATTTGTAGCTTACGGAGCTGCCTGGTTTATCGCAAATACTACATTTATATTGATAATCGTCCTTCAAAGGCATGATAATGAAATTAAGCAAGTGCTGATGTGTTGATTGAGGAAGAATAGCAGGCAAAAATCCATGGTTAAGATTGGTTTGGAAGAGGCAATCATGACAATCATTTGAAAATTCTTCACAATTACCACATTTATGTGACTCTCGAAAGTCATACTGCTTAGGCTCTGTTTCCCTTAAAAAAGGAGGACGAATATCTATATTTGGAGATGACTCACCACATAATCTATGAAAGGTGAATTCATTGCACTCTATACATTCATAAGAGGGGCCAGAAACAAGTTTTAGGCAACTTTTGCATTGGACGTCATTCGTTCTTGGTTCTTCAGATAAGATTGATGCATGTAAATGGTCATCTATTGGTGGCTTGGAAAGTTTGTTGTGCCCCTCTGCATTTTTTCTTACACCGTCGTCGTCTTCTTCTTCAGGACGAGGAAGTAATTTAGACCTAATTTTGGTGACAACTTCATTCACATCAAATGACTTCTCATTGATGTTCACATTCAAAATGTATCCGTCGTCGCCATAATCATCGTGATGATTATTATTTTCACCTTGAATGATGATCAAACGCGCCTTCCCAGAACGCGCAACTTCTACCCATTTATTGAGCCGGGCATCATTAAATAGCAACAGGTTGATGATAACGTTGAACTTCAAGTCGAGTTGGGTTAATGCCAATTGAGAAATAATTTCAAAGGCTAAATCGTCTGCAAGCTCATTAGAGGAGGTTGGAAGGGATAGCCTTCGAAGGATTTGGGCGATATCCCTTTCAATAATAAGAGGAGATTGAAGAGATTTGGCTAATTCATGAGACATCCTACTGCCAATGGGTTCTGAAGGATCTATTATTGCTACAATGAAGGGTTGCTCCATTTTTTCTTCTCTCTACCTCAATTGTCTTACTCTTAGAACTGATGAACTAATGTTGCTATATTAATACATTAAATAATATAATTTATTTTGTCCTTTCAAAAAAAAAATATAATTTATTTTGTAGGATCCATAATTTACGGTATTTGTTTTTTTCCCAAAGGACAAAAGAATATCTAGAACACAAACGTTAGAATTTTGAACTTTTCCTTTTGCTTTGTCCCTTGGAGTGTTTAGAAAGATAGAAGAAAGAAAATGAGCGGGTGGAAATTAATAGGAAGGGAAAAATCAAATTCCGTTGTTTGGATATATAGAAAATTTGGAATGATTTTAATTATTTTCGACTAAGTTCTACAAGATTTGAATCTCTCCAGAGAGAAAGCTACAGGAAAATGAAAGAAAATGTTGTCGTCATTGTGAAATTATAAAAATGCATCTAAATTCATATTACTTTCAGCCAAATTCAAAGTTGTACCCAAACGATTCAAATTACAAATTTAAAATAATAGTGATTTTTTTCTCTTTAAAAAAAAAGTAATGATGTTTCCTTCCTTTTATATTCTTTCAGATACAAAGGTAAAGTGAAAAGAGAATAAATAAATAATATAATTCTTCATTTTTTTTTTCTTATTTTCCTCTTTTTTATTTTTTATCCCTTTTCAAACAAAGTGGCAATGGCACTTCTCTAACATGTGCCATTAATCAAGTAGAGCAAACAATCAGTTCGGTTCAAATCGAACCGAATCGAAGCTGAAAAAAAATACAAATCGAAATTTCTTTATAATAAACTAAATCAAAATTTATGTATGAACCAAATAATTGAATTGAACCAGTCAGTTTAATTTGATTTATTCGGCTTTTATCATTTCAATGTGATTTTAAACTCAACCGCTGAATGTTTCCATAAATGAATTGAACCAAGCAATAAATTTGGTTAAACCAATTAATCAAATCTCTTTTGATATCAGACCGAATCGAAATGAGTCGGTTGGATCCGTAACTTTGCTTACCCTTTACCATTAGCACCGAATATTCGTAAAACCTATGTTCAACTTTGTCAGAATTCCAGCGCTACAAGGAATTCGCCATTTAGAAACGGATATTTCCGTTTCTGAATTCTATAAATCCATTGCTAAACAGTTTACAAATGTATTAGAAACGGATTTTGTCTTGAATTTTCTAAATCAATAATCATCCGTTTCTATTATGGCAACGGATATATCCGTTTCTATTATGGCAACGGATATATCCGTTTCTATTTTTCTAGCAATCCGTTTTCAAACCAATTTCATTTTTGAACCGTTTACATTCCATTTTCAATCCGTTGCTGATCTGTTTCTGGATACATTTTCAATTGATTTCATCTGTTTCTCATTTTCGTTTCTAATATGTAACGAAAAATAAAAGCAAAACATTACCGTTGTTGATTCCGTTTCTAATTCCGTTGCTAGACCAACTATAAACCTATAAAATCTCTTAAAGGCAAGACATTACCATATTGGCATCATTGAGAAATGTTTTATACTAGACCAACTATAAACCTATAAAATCACAGATAAATAAATTTGAATGTTATGGAAAGAAGTGGGACACTCGAGATATTGTTTCAAGAATATAAACACAATAGTGCAAATAACATAAATTAATACAATATATATGCTAACATGTCATGGCCAAGAACACCTCCATGATTGTTTTTGTATAGCTCATACAAGAATTTTACTCCTTTCCTTTGATGTTCAAGCAACCTGCAATGAAAATTACATTTTTTTTCAAAACAGATTCAAACGAACCAATCATTGTAATTAAAAAAGCTAATCAGCTAACTACTATAATAAAACAAAAGAATCAAAATAAAATTACGCAGTAACTAGTAATTACCCATACAATAGGTGACTCTCTAGGCAAAGAAAGGACCAATGGTTTAAAGGGTCTTGTATGATCGAATAACTGACCCAATTCAGGTCTCTCAAAATCAGCAATTTTTATCTCGTGTTCTGCTTCTTCTTTCTCCTTATCTTCATTTTTCTTTAATTGGGATTGGGATTGTTGTGGCAAAGGAAAACAGTCTCCAATTCGTTGAATTTGCTGTGAAAGAGAGGATTTTGGAGGCTTTCTTGGAATTAATAATGTGGGTTGGTTCGGTTCTTCTTGAGACAATGACCCTATAAATATTGAAGATGAGTGCTTTTTACAAGGTTTTAGTGTTTCATTCAAGGCCTTGAAAGTGGCGAGTGACATAAAGGTGAGTGAATTGATGAACTTGTCACGATCTAAGCTGAGTCGGTATCCAATACGATAGCGTATTTCCACGTTAATCTTGTACGCTTGGCCAACGACGCCTCGCGAGACATTGTTAATACAAGTTATGTCATTTTATAACCAATGGAAACCCTAATCTACATTGTAAACCCTAACTCTTGTAGGCAAAGCCGTGCATTATCTTCATTAGAAAGGCCTTCTTGAATGGCGATTCTCAAGTATGAAATTTGTTGTTTAAGAGGAAGAACAACTTTTACACCATAAACAAGCGAATATAGAGTTGTTTGAGTTGATGTTCTATATGTAGTTCGATATGCCCATAATGCTTCCCCTAACCTTTCATGCCAATCCTTTTTTGATCGATTGACTATTTTCTTGAGAAGTTTGCCCAAAGTCTTATTGAATGCCTCTGCAAGTCCGTTTGCTGGTGCATTATACATGGACAAATTATATTGCTTGAATTTTAATTGCTCACATAACTTGTCCATGGCTTTATTGTAGAACTCCCTTCCATTATCAGTTATGATGTATCGAGCCACACCAAAATGATAAATGATGTTTGTTCTAATAAAGTTTACCACAATCTCCTTCTTGATTTCTTTGTATGGAGCAGCTTCAGCCCATTTTGAGAAGTAATCAGTAGTAGCAAGAATGTACAAGTGACCACTTGAGCTTTTTGGAAGTAGTCCTACAACATCCAATCCCCATGCTTTGAAAGGCCATGACGCTACTGTCAGGTGAAGCGGTTTAGGCAGTTGATGAATTAAGTTTGCATGCAATTGACACTCTTGACATCTTTTGGTGTAAGTCATGCAATCTGTTACCATCGTTGGCCAATAGTACCCCATCCTTTTAATCTGAAAGTGAAACTTTGGCCTAGATTGATGTGCACCACAAACACCTGAATGCGCTTCTTCTAGGGCTTTGATAGCTTCTTCCTCCCTAAGGCAGCGTAGAAAGACTCCATCAAAAGAATGATGATAAAGCATGCCTTTAAAGTTTTTGAAGCAAGAAGCCCGACGTCTTACTTCAACTTTCTTCTTTGGATCATCTGGCAATTTTTCATGCTCCAAATAACTGACAAGAGGTTTTCGCCAATCTTCTTTGTCAATTTGACAGACAGAGACGACGTCCACTTCTTTGAGTTCAACATCCAACATGGGCAGTATTACCCATCTTTTGAATATTGGCCCCCTCACTTCTTCATCTAGCAATGCTAGAGTTGATGCCAAATTTGCTAAAGAATCAGCTTGGCAATTTTCTTTCTGCAATATGTGCTCAATGGAAGCACTATCAAACTGAGAGAGAAGTTTAACCGCATAGTTGAAGTAAGGCAATAATTCTAGCTTTCTTACTTCATATAAAGAAAGTACTTGATTGATAACTAATTTTGAATCTCCAAATACCCTAAGTTAGATATTTTCATGTCAATTGCCATTTCTAGACTAAGTATCAAAGCCTGATACTCTGCCACATTATTTGAACACCTCTCGACTTAGTTGAATGCAAAAGGTAAAGTTTCTCCTTTTGGAGTGATGAAAACAACTCTAGTTCCTACACCCATTTGACTAGATGCACCATCAAAGAATATTCTCTAAGGTTGTGAAACTTCAACAAAGAAAACTTCTTCATCTGACAACTCTTTAAAGAACTCCCAATCATCATAAATAGGATGGTTTGCAAGGAAATCAGCAAAACCTTGGCCTTTTGTTGCCTTCTATGGGATGTACGTTATCTCAAACTCTTGAAGTAGTAGAGCCCACTTTGCTAGGCTTCCAGACAAGACTGGTTTAGCCATCAAATATTTGATTGGATCAGCCCGTGAAATCAACCGAACTGAATGAGCCTGCAAATAATGTCTCAGTGTCTTTATAGCGAACATTAGTGCCAAACACATCTTTTCAGTTGGCGAATAGTTCAACTTAGCACCAGTTAGCATTCTACTGAGATAATACAGTGCGTTCTCCTTTCCTTCATCATTTTCTTGTGCTAATAATACTCCCAAAGAGCATTCCTGAGCAGCAATATACAAAATGAGGCGACGCCCTTGTATTGGTGCTCTAAGCACAGCTGGATTCATCAAATACGATTTATTGCTTTTAAAAGCATTGTTACATGCTTCATCCCATTCGAAAGGAACTCCCTTCTTCACAAGTCGACTGAACGACTAACATCGACTGGCTAGATTTAAAATAAACCTTTGAATGTATGCCAATTTCCCTTACAGGCTTTTGAGTTCATGAATGTTTCGAGGTTCCGGCATTTTGAGGATTGCATCAACTTTGGACTAATCAATCTCAATGCCTCAATGTCTCATAATGAACCCTAAAAGCTTTCCTGAAGAGACTCCCAATGCATATTTTAAAGGATTCATCTTCAGCTGAAATTTACGTAAGCGTCGAAATACTTGTCGAAGATCCTGGATGTGGTCAGTTGCTTTTTTTGACTTTACAATTAGATCATCAACATAGCACTCAACATTTTTATGGAGCATATCATCAAAGATCTTTTGCATTGCTCGCTGATAAGTTGCACCAGCGTTCTTCAGTCCAAAACGCATAACTGTGTATCAATATATACCCTTCAGCATTCAAAATGTTGTCGCTTTTACATCCTTGATAGCCATTAGGATTGATTATAGCCAGGTGAGCCGTCCATAAAAGAGAGTCACTCATAACCAATTCTGGCATCCACCATAATTTCAATGATGGGAAGAGGAAAATCATCCTTTGGACATGCATTGTTTAAGTCGCGAAAGTCTACACAAATTCTTAATTGCCCATTTTTCTTTTTGACAAGAACAATGTTTGAGATCCAAGTTGGATACTTGACTTCCCTTATGAAATTGGCTTCAATGAGTTTATTAACTTCAACTTCAATCAGTGGGATCAACTCTGGATGAAATCGCCTTTGAGCTTGTTTCATTGGCTTCACCTCAGGTTTGATTGCCAAATTATGGACTGCTACCTTAGGATCCAATCCCGACATTTCTTTATAAGACCATGCAAATACATCTCGATACTCCCGAAGTAATTCAACATACTCCATCTCCTCCTCAGATGATAAATCTGCACTAAGGAAAATTAGATGAGGATCTTCCACTGTTCCAAGATTGATTTCTTTCAACTCATCAATTGTAGCTTTATTATCCTCTTCCAAAGCCAATGGAGCATCCTCAGCATTTTCCTTAATTGGATCTTGGCCTTGATCCATATCTTGAAAAGTAATATGGCCAACCATCACTACATCAAGTTCTTCTTCCTTAGATTGATGAGAGACTTGGCCAATTAAAACAACAGTATAGGATTTTATGTGGACCTTGTAGTCACCACCCACTCAGTTTTTCTTTTCATTCGAGAGGGGATGTTGCTACACAAGTCATTATAGTCTATAGCAACAACAGACTGCTTCTTCTTGTTCTTCTTTCCTTTACTTGGCTTTGCAATCCCAAGTCTTTGGTGAATATAAGTTTTACTGCTTTTAGTCTTTGCAACTTCTGGAGTTCCAATTCGATCGAAGACTAAAACACAATTTGAAGAAACTCCTAATCGATTGAAAACAGAAGGTCTTGAGACCTCACTTTTTGTTTCCTCTACTTCTTCAACAGTAATGTGATTGGAGGCTTCTCTTTTGATTTTTAAATGTAAAAGAGCAGGAGATTGATACCCCAGACCACTCTTGGACCTCTAATCAGCAGTACTTTTCTCCTTCCATACTTTTCGAATTCCATTTGACAGTTGCTCACTATCATCATTCTTGAAATCCTTTGTCAGTCGAGCCACATCAGTAGAACCATACCCAGCTTTAACTAGTAGTTTATAAGCATTGGGGTCAAAACCACTTGTTCTTTTGGCTGGCAATGCTTCAAGCTCAACTATTGGACTCTTGGAAGACCTTGCAAAATCCTTTAATGGTGGCCTAAAAACCTTAGAGGAAACAAGACTAGTGACTGGGAGAGTCAAACCTTTCAAGCCTTGTATGATATCTTCTAGATTTGAGAAGGAAGATTGATCATCTTTGCCTTTGGAGACATGTATAAAATGAAGCTTCATTTTTTTTGCAATCGTTTGACTTGACTTTACTAAGGCATCCTCCTTGTTTTCCTCTTTCGAGGAAGATTCCCCTTCTTCAGTCTTCTTTGCAGGATCCTTTTCTTCAACATCCTCAAGAACTGGCGAAATCTCTTCAATCAAAAATTCCTCAAAGTAGAAATTTGCATCAGTAAAGTATGATTTAGCTTCAGTAAACGGCTTCGAATCAGCTATGACTGTTCTTATCTTTCCATCTATTGAGTACTTAAAGCACTGATGGTCAGTCGATGGCAACACCTTATTCCCATGAATCCATAGACACCCCAACAGTACAGTGTAAGTCGCTCTTGCATCAATCACATGCAGAAGAACATTTGACTCCATTTCATCAATACACAACTGGAGTTGAATTCTACCAATAGCCCTTTGCCCATTCTGATTGAAGCCATGTATCATCAATCGACTTTGCTTCAATTCATCCACGGGTATGCGTAGTTCCTTAAAGGTCTTGAGAGGCATAATGTTGATGATTGAACCTAGATCAAGTAAGATTCTATTTATCTTCCTCTCATAGATGTAACCTGTAATAAATAGAGGATGATTATGAGGCTTATCATCAAGCACTCGATTTTCATCAATAAAGGTGATTTTCTCTCCAGCAGTATAGTAGGCCTTTGCCTCCTAAATCTCCTCATCGCTATCTTGTTTTAGCTCTCCTTCAACATGACAGCATGGAAAAGAAAGTTTTACAGCCATTAACTCTTTCGGCATGTATTTTGCTAAGGTAATTGGTCGCATGGGCTTTTACTTTATACAGTCTTCTATTTGTGATTTGAAAATCCCTTTTGGCTTTTAAAACTTCGCTCGAGTTTGTGAAGAAGCCAGTTGTGTTGACTCGACAAGTTTCTTCAACACCTTATTCCTCTTTGGGGTCTCCTTAGATGGAAGTAGGTTTCTCCTTTTACTTCTCTTGCGAGTAACCAAAGTCCATCCTTCATCTTTAAACTAGTTTTCAACAAGCTCATTGCCCCCAGCAGTGCTCCTATTTCCTTGTAGCAAGATGAATTCATTTGGCAAGGAAACTTGGTTTAGAATAGACACCTCAACTTGAATTGGGTCCAAATAGCCAAACCTTATTGTTTCTCTTCTTGTTGAGATTGGCGATTCACCAACTGCTATTGTTACCATGTTAGCAGTTGCCTCCTCCTCACCGAAAGTGATGACACCATTCCTCTAAAGCTCCATAATTTTATCCTTCAAGATGAAGCACTTCCCGACTAGATGACTAATCAGTCTATGATACTTGTAGTAATTTGGATCATCTATAGAATTTGCTTCCTTCGGGTGCTTTATCTCTGGCAATTGGATGAGTTTAGCCTTAAGCAGTTCATCCAACTTGTCTGAAACATCAGATTCAGAAAAGGGATAGCTCTTTTCCTACCTTTCTTTCAACATAACCTTCTTTGTTTCTACAAGCTGAAGAGGAGTGGCCTTTGTATGCTGCTTACTTTCAAACTTAGGCTGCAACTTGATTTGCTTTGCTGTTACAACCATAGATTGCTTTCCCTCTGATTTAGTAGGTGTTTTGGCAAACTTTCGCACTTTTGGCTTATCTTTTCCCTTTCTTGGCTCTTGAACTGGGAAATTTTGGTTCCCATGATCAGAAATGCTAAGTTCCATATCATGAGCTTGGGTAGCCAATTCTTCACAAGTGTGTGGCTTGATCCCCTGCAAAATGTAGTGCAAGCACCAATGAATGCCTTTGATGCACATATCAATTGCCGAAGACTCAGACAATCGATCCTTGCAGTTCAAACTAAGACTTCTCCATCTTTCAATGTAGTCAATCACAGATTCCTCGTTCCATTGGCGAGTAGCTGTGAGTTCAATCATGCTAACTATGCGTTTGTGTAATGGTCCATTTTTCAGAGTCTTTTTCGATGTCGGTAATAGTGCTTATCGGTTGTGAATAGTACCATCAGTCTGGGACTTAGTATTATTTCGATCCGAAAAAATTACCACATGTGTCTAATATTGTAATAAATATTTTTGGAGCATGTTTGCATGATTTAGGTGGGTAGAAAATATTTCATGCATATTTTCAGAGAATTGCGGCAACTAGGGAATATTATTTTTATTGTGGTATATTGAGGAATAAATGGTGAATTATTTTTGAGGAGTTAATTTAATTAAATTGTGAAGTTAAATAATATTTAGAAATAAATTATTTGAGGAATATTTAGAGCCGTTGGATGAGATTACCTAGGACTTGATCATAGCCATTGATTTAGCGTAAAATTGGAAGCAAAGTTTGACTTTGCTACTAAAGTCACCAACACCTTCTCTCTCCTCTCTTCTTCTCCTTCACCACGCCATTTCCACTTCTTCTTTCTTCTCCATTTTCTTTCATTTTTCTCCACAAAATACCACTAAGTAACCTAATTAAACAATAGAATTGTGACTAATTGTTAAGGAATAATTAGTAGAAGGTTGAATTTGGAGTTCTTAAGCCTTGGATTTGAAGTTGCCATTAAAGGAGGGAAGTTGTAACTTTTGGGTTTTGTGATTTATTAAGTCTAATTCTAGGATTAGCCATGGAATTCATGCATTAAGCCATGCTCTTCTCTTTTCTAATGTTAATTTTGATTTTAATGAGCTGTTTTTCTACTTTGAAGAAATTGGTGAACCCTCTTCAGGAGGCAAAGAGAAGGCTAAGGAGTAGAGTTTTTAAGCTTGTTTAAGCTTAAAAAAAAAAAAAGGTTAGCGCTCTACTATCTCATTTCCCCATTCAATTTCTCAAGTATTCCATTCTAGGTTTTTGATGAATTTTTGTGAATGTGTGTGAAATGTGTTGGGGATGAAATTTTAGTGGTTTTGATGAGTTTTTCTATGAGTTCTAAGCATGGTAGAATGCTTGGAAGGGAAGGGAATCATCTCTTTCCCCTCTAACTAGGAGTGGCCGAACCACTCTAGGTGAAGGACACCTTGTGTCCTTTGATTTTTATGCCAAATTTGAACTTGAATGGGTTTTGAATTGTGGTTTTTATGATTTGTGAAATGAATTTGGAAAGAAACCTTTTCCTCCTTTGATTTTGAGACATGGCCGAATTTTTTATTTTCTTGATTTTCAATCTTGATTTTGATTTAAATAAGCTTACTAGCAAGTGATTTGGTGATGGTTTAAAGCTTGAATTTAAATTCTAATGTTTAAGTATTTTTCATGATTTAAAGAAGGTTTTGAAATGGTGAATTTGGGGTTTTATGATTAATGGTTTGATAAATGAATTTAATGATTTTGAGAGGTGGTTTTAAGTTGATGTTTAGTATTTTTAATGGAGGCTTTATGAAAGAAAGGTTTTTATTTGAAATGTGAATTGATTTTGATGGATGTTTTACAAGTTGTTAATAAAGGAATTTTTGAAATAATAAATGTTAATTCTTAAATGAATTAAGTAAGGAATAGTGAAGGGGAAATGAGATTATTTATGGAAGAATTTAACTATTCTAAGCTCTACTAACCGTGATTGACATGTGGTATGATGAGATTGTCGTGATATATGAGCATGCTCGGGTTATCAGCCCATATTATTGGTGGAGCTATGATCATATGCTAAGGTTATCAGCCCTTATAAATAGGCAGACGCGCTTATTATTACGGTGCTTGTACAGACCACAATGGTCTTAGGCCACAATTATGTAATTGGTGGGTGGCACTTTCACAGGCCACGATTATGTGATTGGTGGGTGGCGCTTTCACAGGCCATGATCAATTCTACTTACATTCTTTTGGTATCGGTATAAGCTTTAGATAAAATGAAAATGTGAATTTTAATCTATTATATTGAAACTGGAAAACATATTGGCATTTACGATATTTTCTTATTTATTATGAGTTGGTAGAAATTTTTAAGTGTGAATTTCTTGTGATCTTTCAAATATTTGGATTTAATTAATATGATTTCGGTGTTAAAAAAAATATACTGTTTGAAATTATTTGTTTGGTGTTCTTTGGATATTTTAAGTTTATAATTATTTAGCACCACTGAGTCTTTCACTCAGCATGTTGATTTTGATCACATGCAGGTTAGGAGCAGAGGGCACCTGTCGGGACTGGAAGAGGGCATCAGAGTAGATATAGCATTTTGGATAGGACATGTATATTAATGTAAATCATGGCATGTATAGACTCTTGTGAATGATATTGAGGTTGTAAGTATTTGAATTAATTTTTTAATGAAATCGGTAGTCAATTTAGTATTATTATTTGATTATTTGTTTGGTGTATGAATGATAACAAATTTAGTTATCTTGAATGGTGAAATATTACATTGGTTGTTAATAGAATTATTATATTCTCTGGAAGTGCTACGTGATTGTTGAAATAATTTGGAGTTGAGGTTTGAAGGTCGATATTAGAAGTGCTTTGTTTTTCCTTGTGAGGCAAGTATATTTTTGGGGGGGGACTCTTGCAAAATTTTTGTAAGATTTTCCCTAAGCTTTTATTCATTCATTTAAAAAAAAAGTTATTAAAATATTGCTCGCCTCTCTGGAACAACTTATTCACTTCTAATACACAATTCGAGTTTATTTGGTGACATAAGATGGTGCTCTAGCACCGAATGTGGCATCCGCTATCTGGTTCTCTGGGATTGGGCGGTGGGTGTTACAATTTGGTGCTGTAAAAGCGATTAAGGAACTCCCACTCCAGTTGTTCCCAGCTATCAATGGAACTCGGTATGAGATCCGTGTACCAATCAAAGGCATTTCCCTTCAGGAACTGTACGAGTTGCTTGACGAGCAGATCACCGTCAGTGCCAGCATTGTTGCAAGTTTCCACGAAATGGGCTACATGTTGTCTTGGATTTTCCTTTCCATCAAATTGTTGAAACTTAGGAGGTTGGTAATTTGATGGCATCCTCATCATGTCAATCCTCAAAGTGTACGGCTTCGAGTAGGTGTAAGAAGGCTGCATTGTAGTCTCCAACTGATCTTTCAAGGCTTCTTTAATCAGCTCCTTCAGCTGAACAGTCGAGATTGAGCCGTCAGCAACAAGTTTGACATCCCTTTCTACAGTCTCCCTTAATGGCGTCTCTTTTGGTGGTGGGATGAACCTCGTTGATCAGAATCATCCTTTTCAAATATTTGACTCTTTCTAGTCACGCTATCCAGCCTGTTCATGAGATATGCAATTCGGTTGTCTTTCTCCTGAAGAGCATGATTGAGAGCTTCTAGTTGCAACTTCAGAGTATCCAGTTCTTCTGCTGATATAGTTCTAATCATCATAACATACATAACATCAGAAGAGTTTGCTACTGAAGTAGTCGATTGCTTTTGGGAAGCACCTTTCTCAGTTGACTCCACCCAAACTGGCGAGGCAATAACAGTTTGTTGAGGAAGAGGAGTCGTCCTAGCATAACTTTCTGCGACAGTCTTCGTTTTGATATTTGCATCAGGACTCGAATTTACAGTGGATCCGACACTGAGGACACTTAAAGCACCAGTTTGTGCGAACTTCAAGGTGACAGTGATCTCTCTTGGTGCCATCGAATATTTTAGTTGATTTGTTGAAACTTCGAGAATTGCAAAGCAGAGAGATAAGAGGTAGAGAGGTCCCACTGGGCGTGCCAAAAATCTGTAGACATAAAATTTGTTCTTGAAATTAAGAAACAAACAGTTACAAAATACAAATTATATTTGTGTTGTAGTGGATACATTCTCTAGTGAAATCTTCTATTACAATGAAGATTATCTCCTGATTCTTCTCTTTGTCGGGAGCGCGATTCAAGAGTCAAAAGACTTGAACTTGAACACGATTCAATTCAACAGCTAAAAAGACTTGACATTGAATTGACGAAGAATGAGTGTTTAACTATTCAAGAGTCGTGGAGGCTTGATCTTGAGTTCACGTTGAATTTTGATTCTTTGGCCTTGAGAGAGAACTTTTGAGTCTTGAGTTTGATAGAGTTTCTAGGCTTCTTTTCTATCTTTCTCTCTACCAGTCTCTATGGATCTATCCCGTATATGAAGAGATGCCTTCTATTTATAGAGATTTGAGGGACTTCCCATGTAATTTGATTGGTCCATTTGGCAAGCTCTCATTGGCTGCTGCTGCATCAATTGACTTATGTTGGCATTTGACTTATTAGCCAAGATTTAATTTAATTGGTCCACTTGGCTAATTCTTATTGAACTTCGCTACATTATTTATTTATGTAGTACATGATATTTATCCAATAATTTTATTTTAATAATCATTTAAATATTTTGATCGGTTATTAAAATAAATTATTTGATTTTAACTAACCAATAATTTAATTAGCTAATTAAATAATTAAGTTAATAATTAAGTTAATAATTAAATTAACTTAAATAAAATTTAGGTGTCTACAGAGGTTTCTTTTAGTTATGAGCAGGCTCTGAATGCCTTTCTGAATAAGCGGACGCACTTATCATTTGATGGCGCTTTCATAGGCCAATTTTTGGGTGGCGCTTTCACAGGTCACATCTGGTTGCACTTTCACAAGCCAATTATTTCAGTTATTCGATGGCGCTTTCACAAGCCAATTTTGTATCTATGTAACCAAATTTGATTATATTTCTTTAAGTATACGTATAAGCTCTCAACTAAGAATAAGTTGTGTTCTATTCTATTATAAAAAAAAATGGAACATATTTGTATTTATAGAATTTTGCTTATATTTGTCAAACTATGAATTTTTTTCTTAAGAATGAACTTATTTATGATTTTTGAAATATTCTGATTTGATTCGTACACTTCATTTTTCTTGTAATTGATTTAAGTATTTTAAGTTATATTTTAAGTTTATTGCTTAGGCAGCCTCGTTTGTGATATTTTTAAGTTATTTAGCACGACTGAGTAATATACTCAGCACGTCGATTTTAATCAGACACAGGTTAGGGACAATGGGTGCTACTCGAGGATCGAAGGCTTAGCATCAGAGAAGGAAAATTTATTTTGAGTAGGACATGTATAGGATATATTGTGGCATATATAAAAATATTGTAAGAGATTGAATTGTATACATTGAGTTTGTAAATTAATGAGATTTGTGATTAATTAAGAAGTTTTATCTTATTGTGAATTTTAAAGTGAATGATCATTAACAATTAAATCTTTGAATAAATGATATCATGTTATGATAGGACCTAAGTTGATTGATGTGAATATTTAAAAATGTTGTGTGACTTATTATGTTGATTTGGATTTTTGGGGTTTGGAGGAATAAATATTGGAAGTGTTTCTATTTTCTTTGTGTGGCAAGTTGATTTTTAAGGGAAATTTTTGCGAATTTTACGTAGGAATTTCCTTAAGCCTTTATTTTAAAAAAATATTTCTCGCCTGCTTATGAAAACATAGCCACTTCTAATATATAATTTAGAATTATTAAGTAAGATAAGATGGTGCTCCGATACCGAATGAGGCGCTCGTCGTCAGGTCCTCTGGGATTCTGCAATGGGCATTACAAAAATGATCTCATCAGACTTGATTAATTTAAAAAGGGATGAGGGAGAATTGCTCAAGGAGTATCTTAATAAATTTCAAAAATTGGCTATGCAAATTGATGATCTAAATGCAGAAATGCCTATTAGCGCTATATCAAAAAAATTGTAATAATTATGGAAAACTATTTGATTCTATTAATATTGATCCTCCACTTTCTTTTGTAGAATTAATTTTCCAAACAAACAATTATGCTCAACTTGATGAGGCTTGAAAAGTCCAGCAAGCATAGATTAATGAGCCGAAAATGTTGAGAAAAAATGAATAAAGAAGCTGCTGATTACAATTGGTCATTCAAACTACACTATCTTCTGCTATTTACAATAATGAAAGTAAATATCCTATGATTCTCCTATTCTCCATCGTTCTCCACTTAAGAATAATAAAAAAATACAGAGTAAAATAGCAAATTGCTCTACAAACATTGTGCATAACATAACATCGTGAGCCTAAGTAAGCTCGGGATAAAAATGAGTTTGAGAACTCAACATTGAAAGACCTTGAAAAAAAGAAATACAAAATTTCATTAGATGAAGTACAAAAATAACCTCCTTCAATTTGGGAGAACAAGAAAATGGAAGAACAGAAAATGGGAGAATAGAAATTAGGAGAACAAGAAAATGGAAGAACAGAAATCAAGAGAACAAAAAAAAAAAAAAGGATGAACAGAAAGTGAGATGAGTGGGATGAACAACAAAAAATGATGAACAAGTATGTTCAAGATTTCAATTGAACATAAATAATTTGGTATATTCTAGGGGGACTTTTGATTGGAGCAATTAATAAAATAGATTGAGTAACCAACAGAATAGTCTAAACAAAATATACCGAACAATATAATGGCCTGAGTAAAATGTGTCGAACAATAGAATAGTCCAAACAGTCAATCAAATATGCCAAGCAATAGAATGAACTGAACAGTTATGCTGAGTAATTAAAAGAGTGGACCGGACGTTACTCAAACTAGTTGAAATAGAGGTAACGCTTGGTCAAAGAGATATTAAGAGTCATTTAATAATATAATTAATATCCAAAATTATCTCTCAATATTTATTACCATAATTCTTACTAGGCCTTTACATATTCAATTATAATAGGAAAAATACTATAAATATTTGTATCACATCTTTTTAGAGGACACATTGCATCTTATAGCAATTCTTGAATGTTCATATTTTGCTTTTATCAATTGCTAATTACTACTTTTGTTCTATAATACCTGTCACATTTGAAAAAACACATTATTTTAAAATACTTGTCACATTTTTAGTTTTAAGAAGTAATAAATATTTTTTTTTTCTAAGTTTACCCTTTGGTTATGACTAATAATTGCTACTTCAATTTAATGATTTTATTAAAGAATTGATATTAAATGAAAGATAATATAGTCAATTTTTTTTAATAATTTATTATAATTTAGATAAATTTAATGACTTTTTAAAAAATATGATATTTCAAATGTGATATTTCAAATGTGACAAATAATATAAAACAAAGATAGTAGTAAGTTTAAAATAATGGTAACACCAACCCTCTAGAGATGCTAAGAGGCAAGAGCCATTAATACGCAGTGAATCAGTGTCCCTAGCTTGAGGTTCAGTTGACTAATTACATATGGGTCCAATAAAATTTTTTCTTTCTTTAATCCTTAATCCTTATCAATTCATGGTTACTAATTTTTGTATAATTATCATTTCACTACAAATAATCACGCTCATGCACGCATATTAAGACTAATAAATTTCTCCCTATTTCTTTTTCTTTTTTCGAGTTGTTCATGGTTGGAAACAAAAATTTAATTATTAATTTATTAGTAAAAGATTAACTATGGGTCGCGAAAGACTGGACACATCTTGAGATCAATGAACCGAATGGAGATAGCTATTTTCCTTCCAAGAGCACTCAACTATCTCACCCTTGGCTTCAAATTAAATTAAATGATTAATTTATTAACATGGATTTTATATATGAAACAAGATTCGGTTTACACTTAATTATTTTAATAAAATTTGATTTAAATTAATTTCAATTAATATTATGGTAACATCCATCGTTCAATCTCGGAAGACCAAATGACGAATGCCACATCCGGCGCTAGAGCACCGTCTTATCCTACTCATTTATTAGAAGAATTGGCTAAATTTTTATAAGGAGGCAATTAATTAAAATTTAAAAATAACGGGTTTTAGGGAAATTTCTATGAAAAATTCGCAAGAGTTTTTTCTAAAAATCAATTTGCCACACAAAGAAAACATATACACTTCCAATATTTACTCCTCCAAATCTCCAAAACTGCAAATCAATTTAATCAATCACACAGCACTTGTAAATACTCAATCATTCTCATAGGTTCTAACATATAATTTTATCATTCATTCTGCAAAATATTTATTAACAATAGTACACTACAATTATAATATGAAGTTATTACTTAATTAATTACAATTCTCATAAATTTACAGATTCAATATTTTCAACCTCAACACTTAACAGTAAGTCTATACATGCCAAAATTACATCTCATTCTGTGTCCTATCCAAAAATAGAATTTCTCTTTTGATGCTATGCCCCCTGTCTTCAGGTAGCATCCACCGCTCACAACATGTGCGTGATAAAAATCAACTTGCTGAGTGGAAGACTCAGTGGTGCTAAACAACTTAATAAATAAATAAAAAAGATTGCCTAAGCAACAAATTCATTACATAACTTAAAATTACTTAAATCAAATACAAAATATCAAAAGTATACAAATCAATAAATATATTCCGAAAATCATAATTAAATTCATTCTTAAGCATGAAATCATAATTTGTCAAATATAAGGAAATTTCTATAAATACCATTATATTTCCACTTCTCTTCTAATCAAACATGATTTATTCTTAGTTAAGGGCTCATATGTATACTGAAAGAAATATAATCAGAATCGATTTCAAAGATATCAGAGACAGAGATGTGGCATGTGAAAGTGCCACCATAGTATAATAAGCGCGTCCGCTTATCTAGAGAGAGCTGATAAACCTAGCATATGATCATAGCTCATATCGTAACAGAGAGGCATTAAAGCCGAGCATGCTCATCTTATAGAGTAAATCTCATCTTACCATATTTCAACCACCATATTTCAACCATACATAGTAGAGCCCAAATCAAAATCATTCTTTTATAAATAACCTTATTACTTATATATAAATCTTTTGCAAAATATCTCATAACTTAATGCTTAATATTTCAAAATTTCTTAACTTACAACTTATAAATACTTATCAAATCTTTCTTATGTTCCAAATCAAAATCATATTTCTTTAATACACATACATACATAACTTAAAATACTTAAAAAAATCAATGTTTAGAAGGCAAAACACATGCCTTACCACCTTAGGATGGTTCGGCCTCTTTAAGTAAATCAAAGGGAAAATGTTCCCTTCCATAAAACACCATAATTCAAGTTGGAAATACTTAGTTAAAACATTAAAGACCTTCATTCAAAAGCAAAGAACAAAATCAAAGGCCTTCCTCTCAGGGAGGTTCGGCCAACCAAGGGGAAAGAGTAAGGAGTTGTTCTTCTCCCGATTCAAGCATTTCATTAAGCTTAAAATAAGGAGTTTTTCTTCTCCCAATTCAAGCATTTCATTAAGCTTAAAATACATGGAAAATCATGTAAAAACATTCAAATACTCATTCCTCGACACAATTCACATAATTCTCAAAAATCATTCAAAATCTAAAAATTGAAAACTTAAAGAATTTGAAAGAGAAATGAAAGTATTATTGCACTAACCTTAAAGACAAGCTTAAATAAGCTTAGAAAGCTTTAGTCTTGAACTTTCTCTTTGTTTTTGGTAGAGGGTTCTCCTACTTCTTCAAACTAGGAAAAAATACCCATTAGAAACAAAAATTAACAAAAAAAAATAGATGGAGCATGATTTAATGAATCAATTACATGTCATAACCATGAATTCTACTTATTAATTTATAAAACTCAAAAATCACAACTTACTTGTTCTTGGTGAAAACTCCAATTCCTTAGCTTAGGACTCCAAATTCTTACTCTTTTCACTTAATTCCTAAGTTTCAGTTACTAAACTTTGATTTAATTCATGAAATTTAAGGTAGTTTAGAGGTAAGAAAAATTGAAAGAAATGGAGAAGAAGATGAAGGAGAAGTTGGCATTGGAGAAGAAGAAGAAGAGGGAAAAGAATGTGTTGCTTAATGAGTGGTAACTTTTAAGTAGAAAAGTCAAATTTTACTTCTTCGTTTTATGCCAAATGAAGGGCTATAATCAAGTCTCTAGTATTCTCATCCAATGACTCTATATATTCATCAAATAATTCTCCTCTAATTATTATTTAACTCCACCAATTAATTAAATTAACTCCATAAAAATAATTTCCTTAATTATCCCTTAATATACTACACTAGAAAATACTATCTATTAAATACCTTAATTCTCCAAAAATATTCATAAAATATTTTCTATCTACCTAAATCATGCAAACATGCTCCAAAATATTAAATAAAATATTAAACATACATAGTAATTTTTTCGGACCGAAATAATATCAAGTCCCGGACCGATAGTACTATTCATAGACCGGTAAATCTCTATTACCGACACTAAAAAATGATACGAAAAAATGGACTGTTACAATTATTTTCATTTAATAAAATTTCAAGTGTAACTTAATTAGATGTGATGTAATTTCATGTAAATTTTAATTTAATTTAGTGTGTGTGTGTGTGTGTGTGTGTGTGTGTGTGTGTGTATTACTTAATTTCAATTAAGGTGTTGCAATTTTAAAAAATTTCAAGTGTCATTGTTCGACTAAATTCATTTTCAAATTAATATTTACACTTCGCAAGTATACAGGTCCTATAAGTAGTAAAAAAAATTATCGTCCCACAGAGATTAGGGAATTGGCTATTAATTTTTTATACTTGACAATTATTATGAAGATCGAATAAAGTGGATTTGAATTAAACTAAGTTGCAAATAAATTGAATGGATTCAAATTAAAATTAGCAAGTCAGAGAGCTGGGGTAAGAATCGCTAAAGCAAGCAAGAATAAGAATCGTTTGTTCTACTACTATCAGAATAATGAATGTGGTTCTTTTCTGGGATGGTGCAAGCCAGAGAATGTATTAGAAAACACAAGGGACTCAAGGAAGGCACGAGACACAAACGAGTGCAACGAAGTTGAAGGTACACAAAGGTTCATCATATTGAGGGACTTGCTTGATTTGAAGGATGTAGTTGTTTACCAAAATGAAGAAAATAGATGGATTTTGGGCAATATTGAGCAATTGAAATATTGTGTTGGAAACTTGAAAATTGTGAATGTTGCTTGCATGTTGTGTACTCTTTCTAACCCATCTTGTTGTTTTTTGTGCTTTGAAAGTTTTCTTAGAATGGGTGAGGACGACTTCACTTTTGTGCAGCATCTTATGGTTTTCTAAAGATTGTCTCAAATAAATTGAATTAAACGGGTTTGGTTTATTTTATTCAATAAAATTTATTTTGCGCAATCCCATTTTATTCCTCAAAAAAGGTTTCCTTACTTTGGTAAGGTTTTGAAAATTGTTTGGGGTTGCCACCCTATTTCACTAAATTAAAAAAATTCTCGAATTAATTAATTTATTGGAACTAATTAATCCGATTTTAACCAGAGTGAGCCCGGGAGTTGGATACGAAAATGAAAAAATGTTAGGTACTCATTCTGCCCAGTATAAATCGGCCTTCTAATTGTATAAATATTTATTATTTATTGATTGCGGTATTAATCTAAATTGAGATGCAAAATATTTTTATGCAATTTTTGAAAACATGTCAAACATACATATCATCACAAATAATAAAATTAAATCATCCACAAGAAAAGGAGAGGAGCAAAGAATTATAACCCTCCTAAATACATTCTACCTATTAATTCCCATTACATATTCCCATTTCCCACTTAATAAATGCAGATCAACAAAAATAAAATTATTACAATCCATATGGATAAAAAATAATATTAAACTCAAAATATTAAACAAGCAACAACAACAATTATATCATATTCAAACATTTATACAATATGATTAATGCAAGAACTAATCAAAAATCACCAAAACACAAATGTTAGTTCAATAATAAAATAAATTACTCAAAATAAACAATATATAATAAAATGACAGAATGTAAATTGAAGTGAAACGTTAGAGATATTGGTGAATTAGAAGAACAATATATAATATATGTTATAGTACAATAATTAAATGTGCACAAAAAATAATTGCCAAAATAAAAAATATAATAATTCTAATATTATTTCAAGCTCATGATCACAATGTTCACCTTGTTAGATGAACAAAATTCACAAATTATTGCAAGAAATAAGATTAAAATCATTAACGTGCTCATCCAGATCAAACATGGATTTTTGGCCTAGGCCTAACCCACTTCAATCTTAGAATCTAGGCACGATTTGATGTTTTTTAAGTTATTTGGCTTTTGAGTTAATGTTTTCACACCACTAGAAGTGACTTTCATCCCATACCAAGGTAATTGGAGTTCATAAACATCAGAAAACCCAAAAATGTCAGAAAATTAGAAATCTGTAGATTTTTTTGGCTAAAGTGGTGCAAGCTAGATGCAACTGGTGTGAGCAACTTGCTTCTAACGCACGCCACATTCAAGTGCCCTGAACCAGATGCGTTTGGCTTGCGCCAAAGCACCCCAAAAAGCTATAGATTTCTGCAAAATTGGGTTTTTGCAGGCTCCTCTCGCAAATGACCCAATTTTTGATAATTTAAAAGCAAAATGAAATGGAAATACACAAGAGGTGAAGTTTAGACTCTCAGTTTACCTGGTTTTGAAGAAAATCATTGATGTCCTTGAAGTTGGTGAAGAACACCTCAAGAACACTTGATCTTTGAGGATGATGAAGTTTGTGTAATGATTTCATTTATGGAAGTGTTTATGTGTGTAAAACTCACTGACTATCCTAGAAACAACCATTACACAATCAAACTAAGAAAACTCTTAAGATTTTTATGAAGAAATTGAGTTTAGATTGTGTTTTGATTTGATTTTTGTGTTTGATTTGTTGTTTTTGTGTTTTTTGTTCTTAATTTTCTCGTAACTTTGCAATTGCCAAACAAAGAAAATGCCAACCCCTTAACCCTAGAGTTAGTGATGAATTTATAGGTAAATGAGTGTTTTAGCATTATTCACTACCTATGTGGCATGTGGGCCTCACACTGTGGACCCCATAAACGATTTGATTTTTGATTTTTCATGAAATTGTTTCAAATGGTACATGCATCAACGTAAATCATGAAAATTTATCCTGTGTGCACTCGGAACTCATTTTCGAAACCTATTTCAGCACGAACCTCGAAAACATGAAAATGACCCAATGGATCCGATTTCTTACCCTAGGATGATTAGTTCAAGAATCGAATCAATCGCACGTTCTGAACTTATTCTACCACGAGAAATGTTATCACCACTGATGGGTCCCTTAAGGGTCACTAATGGACTCCACATGTGGGCGCTATTTAGGCTACTGTAGGCCCCACCAGCAAACCGACTTGATTTTTATGAAATTAATCCGGGTGATGCACAGAGTGCCATAGGACACCGAGGTGCGTCTTGGATGAACACGGAGTGCATTTATGGGTCCCGTTTTGCCAAAATTAAAGGTGCTAAGGGTTACACTTCCTAGACTCGAATCATTACTTCGAGGTCAAGTTCTTCTGGTGCTTCATCCTCTTCCTTAGCAGTACAAGTTATCATTATTGAGTCCATTTTTGGGGCAAAAATTGAGCATCTACAATGGGTTTATTTGGTTTGTTGTAGGTCATTTCTAAGGCTCGTTATTGACTTTTGTGTAGTTGTTAAGATATTTAGGGGTTTTATTTTGTAAGGGAAATTAATGAGCATCTGTAGTTGTTATTGGAATTGACCTTTATTGCAAAGTTATAATGAAAAAAGACCCTCGTTTTTGTGATTTAGTTGTTGCATGTAATGAAAATTCCTAGAAATGCAAATGACACAATATGACTTTGAATTGCAAATGTCAGAAATAAAAAATAGAACCTGAATAAACACATTATTATTAGAAAAAAAATACCATTAGAGAAAAAGAAGTCAAATATGATTACTATAACTTTGAACCAAGTTTTTATAGTAAACATAATTTGCCATTAGAAATTTGGTACATGGTGCTAAATTTCTGATTACAAATCGCAAAATCACATTAATGCTTCTTCCTAAAAACATAACTACTAACAGTCACATGTTGGTCCCTAAAGCATCTCCCACTAACCACTAACAATGTACATAAAAAACAAACAAAATATTCCAAATGTGGTCAAAAAGTGCAACAATCTTGAACTCTTTTCAAGCTGGCTTCCAGCACGCTACTCCATTGACATGGTCCCTTTATGCATGATTTCTTGAGCCAAATGCAAAAACATCATCATTCCCACCACCGACTTCATTAACAGTCTGCCTCCTCTCTCTCTATTATAAATACAAAAAAACACAACATCATAAAAACATCGAAACTCAGAGCAACATTTACATGACAAATGAAATGGCTAAAAATCATACATGTTGGCTTTGGGTTGTAGCTTGACAAGTTCTCCTATTGTGGCCAAATCTATTACATTGCTTGCACTTAACTATTCCTGATTTGGTGCTTTGTGTGGTAGGTCTTGCTTCTCCATCTTGTCTATTTCTTCTGGTTTGCAGCCTCCTAACTTGCTTCTTCACATTAGGAGGTTGTATCTTCTCTCTATCATCTAGAGGTTCATAACTTGTTTTTGGAATGGGGTGAGTGACAATAGAGCAGGTCTCAATGTATTTTTCAACTGAGAAATATGGGTCACAATAGTCTTCCACACCTTGTCTCTTGTATACAATGCATATCATTGGATGCTTATATGGCATTCTACATTTATCACACCAAAGACAATTGCAAACTTTGTTATTAAGGTAAACTGTAAATGTTAAGGGTTTCTCTTTCACTTTAAATTCGTCTAAGCTATTAGGGAACATTCTACACATCCTTGATTTCCTAATTATGTTCTTAATGTCCCTTTTGCATGTGGTGTTAGTCTATCCTCCCACTTAGATCATTTGGCAAACCTTTTATGCAATCTAACCACACATTTTTTTCTTAATGTATCTAGTAATGGAATAATAGGCATTGCTCTTAGCTTGCCAACCCATGAATTAAATGACTCACTCATATTGTTGATGACATGGTCACTTTTGGCCTTTATATTGAAAGCATGTCTACACCACTGTTCTAAGGGTATTTTTAGAAGCCACTAAGCTAGTTTGCCTTCATTCATGTTTTGTATATTTTTCATATTTAAGGTAAATTATTACTCATAAATAGATTTAGCACACGCCCAAAATTCATTTTTTACTGTAATGCCAAGATATTCTTTTTTTTCATATTCATCTCTATATGCCTACAACAGAATCTACGGCAAGCATTTAGAAAGTGGGTCCTAACGGCATCTATTAACCCCTGTGTAACACAATGACAAAAGAGCACTCAATTATAGTCCCAAATGGAAGCAATTTGGTAAAGTACATATAGATACAATAGTTATATTAAAAAAACTTGGAAATATAAAATGTATATATTGAAAAGGATTATAAATTTGTAAAAGATATTTTGCTACCTTCTGTCTATCTAACATTATGGTCCATGGCTTCTCATGTGATCTAGGTCCTATGCATTGGTTGAGACAATTCATGAAAAAGCCATATGAAGCACTATTTTTTATTTCCACTATTCCCCAAGCTAGGGGTAGTACCCCTTTATTTTCATCCAGTGATATTGCTGACAGAAAAACCCACCATAACCACCTTTTAAATGGCCGAAAATCCTTTATAAAAGCATCCCTTAAAGCCTTGAAACAAATAAATATCCTCCCAAGCTTAATGGGGTTATTTTCATTATTTCTTTCCTTTGGCTCAAACTTGATTATTGCCCCTGGATTGTAACTCTGCACAGCTTCTATATACCTTCTCAAATGGTTGTAACTTTGAGAATGACATCCATGAAGTTGCTCCTTAGCTTGACTCTTAGCCCTATATAACTAACATGGTTGTACTTTGATGCCCCATTTCTTTGATAATTCCCCTTCCATAAGCTCATAACTAATAGAAGGATCTATCTCCAATTGATGCAAGAGCTTTTTTTTCACCCACCTTGTATTAGCATTAGGGTTCTTATTTCCCACTAGTCTAACACATTCATGTTCATCATATAAGGTCTTGACCATGAATGTGACTTCATCTTGTAGGGCAACAACATATATTCTCCATTTATAGCTCTTATCTTTGCATTTAACTATTTCCTTTTTTTGTTGCTCTTAATCCACCTAATTATGTAGCTACCTACCACTGCATAGTCCCTTAGAGCCTATTTTAGAATCTCAACCTTCTAAAAAACTTGTCCAACTTTGAAATGAACCTCACCCCCTTCTAATGGCCTATAAACATCCTGATAAACCCTTTGAAATGGGTCACCCCTCCTCTTTCTTCTGACAGTACCCTCACCTTCATTATCCTCATCTTCTTCAGCCTCACCTATCTCTATGTCCTCTCCAAAGCTTAAATCACTCAAATTGTCGTTGTCATAATCTAGGAAAACTGCTTCATCATCAACAACATTATCTCCTCTAGAACTATGTGGGATAGCAGCTTCAGAGATAATAAAATCTTTAGGAAAGCCAGTTGAGTCATCAGACTCATGCCCAAGGAAGTCATAATCATCATCATCGGAACCGTCACTCTCACTATTAGGATCACCTCTCTGACTTGTTTGTAAATCAAGAGTTGTAGTTGTCTCAGGTGGATTTCTTCTCCTTCTGAATGTATGGACCTTTATTGGTGGTTGCATAAAACTCTGTGTGCTTATATTTTCTTCCTCACATGTTTGGGATGCAAAATTTGGCTCATTGCAGGTACTAATTATAGGAATGTTCACCCCTCTTCCATTCATCCATCTACCCCTTAAGCATCTTCCCCCGCTCACTGCTCTGCTCCTCATGCCTATTCCCCCTAATCTAAGATTCCTTCCCCTTCCTCGACTCACTAAAAATTCAGAATAAATAGAATCAATTTTCTTATTATCCCATATTCGAGAACCATAAACATATGTCTGCTTATTGTTTCTTGCTTCTTTACTCACACCCACATTACTAATATCCACAATCTCTCATATGTTAGGCATAACAATTTCCCCACTTACATTGGTCACCCCGACATTATTTACTTCCTTAGTCTCTCTACATTGGGCATATCAATTCCCACCCTTGTATTGCTCACCCCAATCCCAACATTGCTAACTTCCTCATGTAATCCTACATAAGGCATATCACTCATATTACCACCATCACCCATATTTCCAATAATATTATCACCCACATTCATAGCAATATCATCCACCACATTACCATTAATTTTCGCAACTTCACTTTCCACATTATTTGCATTAGGGCCTTTAGAGCAACCGACAGTTTCTACATCATCAGAATCTTCATAAGGTCTACCCATAACAAGTGGTTCTACATTTCTAACATCCACCTTATTTCAATCTCACGAGTGGAATTATATATAGCAAACATTGCCATTAAATCAACATCAGACTCAAAAGTAAATTGCATTCTAACCCCAAACTTTATAGTGATAAAACTAGCCTCTATTTGGAAATTCCTATCAATATCTTTTACAAAGGTTAAGTGACAGTACTTCTCACTATCTATATTGTTAAGTGTTGCTACTCTTCCTTCATAAGTTAAAAAAAGTGTGCTTAAACTTGCTCTGCCATACTAGAAAGAAAGAAAAAACAATTTCATTTTAATCACACAAACACTAACACTAACACACTATACACTAAACTTCACCATTCCACAACACAGAACCTAGTGATTTACTAAATGGAAAACTACATTGCACATTATCACGATTTTTGTAAAAAAAAAAAAAAGAAACACAAAAAGAAGAGCATCATTAACATTGTACTTGAAAAGCGCATTAAATTCTCAATTTCAATCTGGGTTCTCCGACTCACCTAGCAACAAGAATACTTCTTTTGTAGTAAACGCATCAAATTATTGCTCAATTACGCTCTGAGTTCATCAATTTCAAATTTGGGAGCTTCCTTTTTTGTGCTTTTCGTTCGATTATGGAGACAAAAATGTGTTTCATTTTCCATCCTAATCGAATTCTGTTTTTGAGGGCGCTTTTTATACAAAAGCTTCAAAGTACTTTCTCATTGAGTTAACGTCCAAAATGCCAAAAGTTCGACAAAACATATTATAATATGACGAGGTTAAACTATAAGGACAAAATAGTGTATTTAAAAAAAAAAAGTGGAGACATAGTATATTTAGGAATTCTATAGGGACGAAATTATAATTTTTTCAAAATAAAATCAAGCAAATAGTTATTGAGATAGTCTACTTATGGGATCTCTATTAATTCTTAGTGCAAACTCTGAATAGCAAATTTATGGTGTCAAAATTCCTCTGTCGAATCTCAATGGACTACTAAAACCACATGACATCTACTTTCTTAGCTAAACATGGTTAAAACATTTTGCGCCAATTCGTGAAGGAGAATTAACCTAGAGTATCAAGATTTCTCTCTCGAGTTTAAATAGACTATTAAAATCATACAACATCTACTTTTGTAGCCTAACACAATTAAAACTCATTAAACTGGTGTTAATTCTTTTACCTTTAGAGAACTTAGCCTATTTCTATGTCTAAAAATTCTAGGTTTAATATGTGAGATCCAATCTAGTTTGTCACCCTCTCGATTTTGTTCAAACAAATATAGAATCATACAAAAATAAGGCCCAACACATTTACAAGCATTAAGCTCAACACATCAAATTGAGAATTTAAACATTTAATACAAACTATACTATTCGAAGTTGCACATTGCAATTGCTCTTACCGATTTCACACTTTTTTTAATGTGTGCATTGCAGCCTTTACTAAATCCTATAGGGTTTTTAATCAGATTACCTAGAGATTAATTTGTATTGTAATCTTTGTTATTATCCTCCTCCCTACATCACATAATAATAAATACACCTAATATCAATTATTTCTTCTCCATAATTATTCGCTTTATCATAGTACTAATCAAACAATATTCAATCATTCACAAACAACAGGTAGTATTGCTTTCAAATAATAATATTAATAATTCCTATTACTTTACCAAAGTCAAGGATTCAGTTTCACATGATTCTAAAAAATAATTTAATTAAAGGATCATCTTCCTCTCTTTAATGTTTTATGATTCAAATAATATGAATTTGCAAATAAAAACAATTTCTTCTATCCCAATTATTGTGCATAATTATCTCCTTTAGTTTTACATGCTTTGACAACATATTATGCAATTCATGTCTTTCATGTTTATGAATTTATATTTGTCAAGTCATGTAATTTTTTTTCTGTCAATTTTATTTTCATATACTACAAAAATGCTAATACGTTCAACCTGTAACATATATGGTCTACAACTACTGCTCATACAATGCATATATTAAATGTATTCTAGTTTCAATTCACTCTCGCACATTTAGTCAATTATCTCATACCTAATTCTCATATCAAATACATCACTAGTCTTAGTAAGGTTTTTCAATTTTTAGGTACTTATCATAATCTCTATTGCAATCTAGATAAAATGAAGATGCATACTTACAATTGTGTAATATTGCACTTACCTACTCAAATCGTTTTGTCTGGTTGAAATTTTTGCCTTTATCGACTACTGCTTGCTTAACGATTTTGTCTCAACTATGGCTTCGATATGTGCCCTCCCAATACCTTCGTTAACTATTACCTCTGAGTAGACTATACTAATTTCCTCACCCTTCTTTGCCTATCTTTTATGCCAATTTGATCGCCTCCCTGATAAATTATCTAGGCTTTTCTTGCCCTCTTTTTGATTAAGATGTCGGGAACCAGCACAATGTCGTTTTTTTAGTTTAGCAAATAGATGATTTTACAGTTTCACCTTTCTTTATGATAAATAAGTCTCCAACTTAGAATAAGTATATTAATTTATTGCCCTAAATACATGAGCCCACTTCCTTCTTTTTCACACAGTAATTTATTATCATGTATTGGAATGAATCATTCCATATATAATTTTTTATATTAACAATGTTAATTTTGGTGATAGTGATTGCCTCGGAGAGAGAGGGAAGTGGTAGTGGTGATGATTTTTTTATTAGTTTTGAATGTGGTGGTGAAGGTGAGAGGATGAGAGCAGACAAGAGAAAAGACAAAAGATGAAGGAGAGAGAAAAGGACAAAAGAGATTGTTTTTACTGAAATGAAGGAGAGAGAGTGTTATTTATGACATATAACAAAATTTTAGTTATTTTTTAAGCAAACATGGTGTCTAACTTGTATTCTGATAGCCATAATTGAATTAAATCAGCAAAAGTTAGTTTACTATACACTTATAATAATTTGGTGATTTTTGAAAGATGAATTAAAGTTTAAGGATGATAAAATAAATTTAGTATAAATTCACGATAGGCAAAAATTAACCCTCAATTATGTGGCCAAATACCTCAAATTTGAGAATTGATAATTTCAAACAACTGCGAAGCCTTCTAAAGAAGGAGGAAAATTAAAAATAGGGAAAAAAATAATCGCGTCCCGAGGTTTGGCCAATTAACATTTGAGGACTTTAGTTTTCAAGAAACAACTATAAGGTCCCTAAATTTTGATTTTTCAACAGTTGCATCATTAAATCAATGTGCATGAAAATACTCTCATTCAAAAATGACATCATTAAATCGTCGCCACTATAAGATGAAATAATTTTCTAGAAATAAACTCAAACAGAAACAAGAAAGAAACCCAAAAATGCAGTGACAAACACATAGATAGGCCCAAAACCAACTCAATTACTAATCACCAGTAATGTCAATTACAAACCCCTAATAAATTTATGTTGTGGATCTCTAAAATGTAAAATTAAAAAGCACTCTAAATGTGCTATTACAAGCAATGTATCAAAATCAAAATTATTTCTTTATTCTAAAACTACACCTAATTAAACAAGTTCCTCAATTGTATCTAAAAAAATATTGCTTTTATTCATTCTTAAAAAATTTGCACATAAAAAGCAACAATTACAGGTATTTTAGCTCCCAAAGAAACTAATATCTCTAATGGATTAATTTTTCTAAAAAAAAAATGCATGCAAACTATAATTGCAAATATTAGTAAAGTATCTAATTAGACAGCCTCATGTAATTTTGATTTACAAGGAGGCGGTCAATGTGATCGATTTGAGGCGTCAACGACTAGAGGTCAATTGGTAAGGAGCCATGATTAAAGTTTATCCAAGTCACAACCTTGCAGATGGTAATGGCTTTAGCTTCTGGGAATGCCTTTGTAAACTCACTCCATTTTGATTCTAGAAACCCACTTTATTTTGATTTCAAGAAAAAAGAATCGAGAGTTATAAAAGAAAACAAAGAGTTTTATTTTAATAAATAAGACTGTATACTTTAAGAGATTTGAATTTTAGTTGGGATTGATATACTTGTGAAAGAGGATCGACCTACATAAAGAAGGAGGCTGATGAGTTGAATAAAGTGAAAACAGAGCTTGGAGACCTAATAATTAGCTTTTGAAAGTAGAGATCTCAAGTATTAATTAGGCCAAAACTTAGAGGGACGTATTGGATTAAGACTCCTTTAGATTTTAAAGGATTTTAAAATTCGAATGATATGCAATCTAGAAGTTTTTGGAGTTTATTAGAATTTTATAGTATTCAATTCAGACTTTTATAAAATTCATAAAAATCTGATGGTATTCAATTATGAGTTTTTAAAAGTCCATACAAATTTGATGGTATTCAAAAAATTGTTGATTTAAAAAGATTCTATAAAATTGTTGATTTCTTTGAATTTTAAAGTATTAGGTATGAATAAAAGAGTCATTCAAAAATTCATCCTTATCTCTAAAAATTTTAAAAATCTTTTAAAATATATTAGAGTTTTAATCCCATACACCCTTTAATAGAATGGAAGTGGGGTGGGTAGCCACAAATTTTAAACTAGCTATTTAGGTATTTGTTTAAAATTTTACTGTGAATCAATTCTAATCCATTTAAAAATCTATTTAAGCACTCATATTCAAAATCATTTAATTTAAATTTACAATCCGTATCCGTCCAAAACTGGTTGAAAGTACCTCTTTAATGAGTAATGTACCCGCAAATCTTTAACTATCCAAATTTTCAACTTATTTAAAATACATTTTTACTAATAATGTGTCACAATCCAAAACCGTAGGTCGAATTAGGACCTAGAACCTAGGTAAGCTTAAAGCCTTCGAATCTCGTATTAAGCCTAAACTATAACAATCTATCTCTGTTATCATCTGACTCTGGAAATAGTGACCCCCCATATTATGACATTATTCAATAATTAGTCAATAACAATCTTAGCACATCTTCAATATCATATGTAAATTATATCTTGGTTTGTATTAATTTAATAAAAATATATTTATTTGCAAATTTCATCAGTTATAATATGGTCAAAATATTCCTATCATAAAATTCTTCAAATTTTCAGAAAAAATACTCCATGGGTTATTTATCAACACATAATGATTTTTACATAACCATTATAAATTTGTCTTCCTAACTGCAGAACCAAATGAAAATACGCTAAATATTCAAACATATTATATAATCCATATAATAGCATTTTTAAGCTGGAAATAAATAATTGAAACTCTTCGCAGAAAGGAGCAGAATCTTTATGAACTAGCAATATTTCTATTTCTTGAAAAAGTTTATGGAAGGGGGTGAGTTTTGAAAAACTCAGTGAATAATAATAAATAATGCATAGCCCACCAATCAAGCAAAATGCTTTTCAAATTTATTATGAACAGTCAAACACATATCAATCATAGTACCCATAAGTAATAACAATTATAATACATATCAAGTGATCATTAGTCAATGAAATCACCTTAATATAACTATAATCACTCCCAAGTACGCTTTAATATCCACGGTATGGTCCTGCGATTTGTGTATACAGGGAACTTACCGCCATTCAGGCGAAATAGATTCAAATATAATATTTCTCATAAAACATTTTAATTCATCTTATTGTGATTACAGCTTTTGATTATGAAGGTAATAACTGGATACTGATTATATATAAAATTTTATAGGGGTATGGTATATGAGATGCGTGTATACAAATGATAATATATGCCATTTATTATTATTCACAATGATAATAAAATATTTTAATTCTACTTTGGATTTTAACTTGGAGGAGCAGTAGAGAAATTCGGTCAATCTAGAAAAACACGTATAATAAGAAAAAATAATGATTCTCCTTAGTTAAGAATTGGAAAAAAATAATTTAATAAATTTATTTTTTTATTTCATCTGTTAGTTTAGATTCTAATTCTTATTATAATTATACCAGCATTTTCTCAAAAATATAATTGCCCTTTTATTTTCAATATAACTTGAATTTCTAAAACAATAACCCAGTATACTAAACAACTATTCCTTACACGGTTTGTTCATTGGCAATTGATCCAAATATTCAACCATTAAAATCATAATTTAGAATCAACTCTTTTTGAAAGGAATATGTAATCAACTCTATAACTTATAATAAACTTTCAATTCAATAAGTTATAATATTTTATATTAACCTCAAATTAATACTCCTTTCAACTCACCATATTTTGTATTAATAATATAATTCACCACCATATAATTTACATGATATAACTTTAATTTCAAAATAATTACTACTTACCATCAAATAATTCTTTTTGCTTAATTTATTTTCAATTTCTAAATATTCATCAATTATTTAATTTATTTTACCTTATTTAATTCTTAATAACCTAAAAAATATATTCCTTTTATGTAACTTAACTCCTTAATTCTAATATCTTTAAAAATACATTCATATTTCCTAGTTGTAAATTACCACCAACAAACAATAACTTTTTTTAATAACATAATCCATTCTTATTTATCGTCAAAATTCAATCTATTAATTTAAATCAAAATACACTAATTATTCCACCATTTAATTCACAGCAGAAATTTAATTAATTCCATTAACATTCATCCTTATAATAATTACCATCAATTTTCTTGAATTTATTTATTTAATAACCTAAATTATTTTAATTTAATCAAATTCTTATTAATCCATTCAATTCCAAAATAATCATAATTAACCAAATTCATTAATTCTAGTTTAAATCATATTCAATATTAACTCCTAACTTTTTAACCATTAGTACTATTTCTGCATAATACATCAATGTATATATATATATACATACCCATATACATAATTTAGTATTTGCCATTAAATCCACTAATTACCCATTAATAATAATTCTAATTTATAAATCTCAATAATAAAGTCCATTAATAATTTTTTTCTAGAATCTGTGAAACTTATTAATAAAATCTACACTTAACATATTTTTAACTAAATTAAACCTTCAGTTATAAATTTCTATTAGCAACATATTTTAACACTTAACCACAATTAATCCATAATCAATCAAAATCTCAAAATACCACCATTAACAATATTCTAATATAATATATTTAATCTTATTAATAAAAATCCATTCTTCAACAATAACCTTTAATTCTTAATAAACTACTTTTCATAATTATGGAATATTAATAATAACTAATTGAAATTCTACAATTAATTTAATTTACTAACTTTGAAAATTAATTAAAGTCCCTAATTGAAATTCTACAATTAATTCAATTTACTAACTTTGAAAATTAATTAAAGTCTTATAATTAATCTTTAATTAAGTAAATCCTCAACTAATTTATTTTATCAATTTCCATAACTAATCAATCAACCACACAACTAATTAATCAACCAAAAATACTATAATCAACCAATAATTAATATCCTATAATCAAATTAACCTCCATAAATAATATTATTCTAAACCAAAATTTAACCTATAATCATATAATCAATCCCCAAATATCACTAACAATTAACCACAAAAATATAAAATTCAACTAAATAATAATTCAAAATCCTATAATTAATCAATTACCAGAAACACTCAATTTAACCAATTACACAACCAAAAATACTAATAACTAATTAATTACTAAAAATTAACTAAATAATTCTATAATAAATTAAAATTAGTACCAATTAATTATCAGTCCAAAATCACAAATTTAGAGGTTGAAGGAGACGTGGCTGGGTTCGGGTCGAGGAGCGGCTGAGGCGGTGGCGTGAGGCTGCTGTGGTCACCTGAGCTGGGCCGCGCGGATGAGCAGGGAGAGCTTCAGTAGCTGAGCCGCTACTGCTGCTGCTGGAACGAGCACGGCAGGGGCTGTGGCTGGAGCTGCTGAGTCGAGCAACGACAGAAGAAGGAAGAGGGAAGAGCTGCGCAAGGAGGAGCTATGGCCGGTGCAGTGTTGCTGTGGCTGTGGTCCGACATGCGCAGAGAAGGAGAGGCAGAGAGAGAGAGAGAGAGAGAGAGAGAGAGAGAGAGAGAAATGAAAGAGAGAGGGAGAGAAATGGTTATGGCGTGAAGACAAAGAAGAGGGATAGAATAAAAGGAAAAATAAAGAAAAACAGAAAAGAAAGAAAAAAAAAATGTTATGAAATAAATAGATGATCTGTATAGACTAGAATTTAGACTAGAAAAAAAAATTGGTTATGTGTATTGTTTCTCATTAATAATTATACACCATCGTATTATCTCCTCAAAATGCGCCTTGAATTTAGACTCAATATACATTTTCTCATATTTCACCTTTTCTTACAAAAATCCTTGCACTTTGGGTATAAATTTGCAAATTGCCCCTTTTATGGCTGGTTATTAGGGTTGTGCAAAACTCGAACCGATCTAGATAACTTGAACAACTTGATCCGACTAGAAAAATTCGAAACCCGAATTAAGGGTGGATGACTACACTGATCCGACCCCTTTAAAAGTTTGAGCCCTTCTCCAGTAACTCGATTAAAATCAAGTTGAGTTATTCATGCATGTTTAACCCGATTTCAATTAAATGTTCTTTTAATGGGTTGGATACTTTTTTAATGTGACTCTTGCACAATGAAGAATTTATTTGGATTCTACACAATTAAAAAAGTTGTCTAAAAAAATAATTATTGCTCAAATAATCACAATAAAATAATTATAAAATAATAATTAAATCATAATCAACATCAAACATTCGTAATAAATAAATCAGAATACAATCAAACCATAATAATCACAATCACACAAACTATAATTTTTCATCTTCAAATCATAACCAAAACCATATCTTCAAATCATAATCAAAATATGAAAAACTTATAATTAAGTATTTAACATACATAAGAAATAAAAAACATGAAAAATTAAAAATTATATTTTTAGTTGCTCAAGGAAAAATACATGTCATCTTCAAGAAAAAGTTAATTTTGATTTGAAATTTTAAATTTTACAACTAAAAGAGGAAAGAAAAGAGATTGAGTAATGTGAACAAATTAAAATATATATATATATATATATATATATATATATATATATATATATATATATATATATATATATTTTCATTTTTCGAGTCGGGTCAAATTAAACAAGATATTTAACCGACTCACTCGACCCGAATAAATGATATAAATCTCTCAAATTGTCCAACTTGACATGATCTGAAAAAACCATTATAACCTTATATTTTTAATCAGATCAATTCAGAGTTATTAGGGTCGATTCAGGTTTTGCACAGCCTTACTAACCAAGCCATAAAAGGGGCAATTTGTAAATTTATACCCAAGGTGCTGGGATTTTTGTAAAAAAATGTTTATTGGACCCGAGTTTAAGGGGCATTTTGAACCTTTTACCTGCTAGGAAGAATGTGAATTATTTAGAATAAACATATATAATTTAAACTGTTGAATGAGAGGAGGAATGACAAATATCAACAACTCTATGCAATTCCATAGACTCTATATTAAGCTCCATAATTTTATTTTTATGAGTTCTTCCAACTCCAATTTACTTGCATCTAAGAAACAAATAAGATAAAATTAGTTAGTAAAATTGAAGGAAGTAAAGGATAAATTTCAACATTTAAATTAATACATTGATTTCCAAATAGCCTATCTTTACCACACAACAAGACTTCTACCACATTAGGTTTAAGTGCACCCTATATTGATTAGGAACCCTCCCATTATTGCTAAATGTACTTTCTGAAACAACTTTAGTTATAGAAATAGCTAAAACATCACGAGCCATAGCAACAATTGGAGGATACCTAAATTGGTTTCCTTTTCAATATAATAACACATTTATCTTAACCCTTCTATCTACCATTGGCTCATCAAGATAAAGTTCAAATTGACTCTTTTGCTTTACAATATCATTCACACCAATAGAATCATATTCCTACAAAATTTTACGTGAAATTATGTTAATTGACGCAATAAATTTTAATTACAGAAAAGAAATAAAAAAAATGCAAACTTATATAAGTACCCCAAACATATGGTTAGTAATAGTAGATTCAATTGTCTAATCCTCTAGTCTTTGCTTCTTTTTTGTTATAGAAGATCCACTACTTGTCTCATAAGCCATATTGTGCAAATTTTCACCAACAATATACTCAGATAATAAAGACAAGAAATCATTCTTATCTTTCAAAGCCTCCTCGATACACTTATCATCAATGATTTTCTTATAACACCATTCAACAAAATGCAACTTATATCTAGGATCCAACACCGCAGTAATAGTTAAAATTCTACTATATACATGCTAATATTTCTCAAATTTCACATACATTCTATCAGCCATTGATCTCATGTATGCATCACTACTAGACATATTCTCCTTCAAAGTTAAATGAGCATCAAATTCTAAAGGAAATACAAATTCATTGTGGGATATTTGGTACTAGAAAAGAGAGTTGTGATATCATAAAAGACTTTTAAAAACCTGCAAATCTTTCTTATTTTTTCCCATTCATCAACAGTCAGGCAATGCTGAAAATGTGAATCACTGATGCCCATATACAAAAAAACATTTTGATAATATAAAGCACTATTCAACTTCAAATATGTTGCATTCCATCTAGTAGGAACATCTTGTCTAAGACCCTTTTTACTTTTTAGAGTATAAATTTTTACACAATCCGTAAATTTTACTCTTCTAGCTTGAGATCCCTTCAAATACTTAATGCATTCCCTAACTTTAATAATTGAAGCATCAATCTCTTTTAAGCCTTCTTGAATTATTAAGTTCAAGATGTGAGCAAAGCATCTCAAATGAAATAAATCACCCTCTTTCAATAATACTCCTTTAGCCCCTAAAAGATTTTTTAGCATATCAACACACATTATTATTGGTTGCATTATCCAAAGTAATTGAAAAAATTCAAGTATTAATTTCCTAAGAACACAAGAAATGACTAATTTTCTCACACAAAGCTACCCAGTATGAGGAGGAGGCATATAACAAAAGTTTAGAACTCTCTTTTGCAAGTGTTAATCTTTATCAATAAAGTGCCTATTATGCAAATATTTCATCAGTAGTTAAAGAAGTCCAACAATCTGCAGTTAAAGTTATCCTCCCTACTATTAATTCCAACATAAACTTCATCCTACCCTTTTTCCTATCATATATCTTCAAACAATCAGCTCTACAAGTATTCCTTGAAGTGAGATGCAAATCAGGTTTTAAATCAAGTAATAATTTTCTAACCCCCACCCACTCAACAAACTAAAATGGCAAATTGTGCATAATAACAATCGAAGCAATCAATTTCTTGAACTCATAAGCATTAAATCTAGGATTCACAATAGATCCATCACTAAGTGATAGCAAAGTTTTACGTAAATCCCTTGGAATTTCTTCCTCAGCTTGAAGTCTAAACCTCTCTAAGCCATCTTGACAAACTCATGTTCAGGTAAGAACACCTTACACCTATTCCTTAGCTTCTTAAACTTGCAATAACTGAGTCAGCCATCTCTCCACTTCTTTGTGTTATCCTGGACAACTCGACCATGCAAACCTCTGGATCAGCTTTAAAGAATTGGGAATGAAAGAGACACTCCATCTCATACCATGAATTGACTGAGTTCCTCGAAAATGTTGAATACCAAGTGAAAATTATTCTTGTCAAGGAATTAGGAAACAATCGCAACTTAGAGTTAGCAAAATTCTTCAAATTGGCAAGTTCCCCACTTTGAATGGTGAATCTGGCTATATGCTCCACAATGGATTGTCCATCTTCTCTAGAGAATAATGTGAAGTGTGGAATTTTATACCCCCTAGGATAAGGGTTCTCTCTATCTATTATCTCTAAATACGGCTTCACATACTGTAGGCAGCCAACCTATCTGAGGTCAAGCCCATATAGCTCTTGGACAACATCCCTCAGAACATCCATGCTGACTTGGGGAATATGAGGAACAGGATTACCTACCGTTTGAGGAATTGCAATGATACTAGTGTATGTATTCTAGGGAGCTGTGTTGAAAGCAACCCCTCTAGTTCCTTGGCTTCCTCCTATGCTTGTCAATGACTGAGGAACATGAGAAGCCTCAGCCTCATAAACACTTAAGTTAGTCACAGGACTAGTAGTCCCAAAAACAATGTTCACTGTAGGCCAGCTGGTGGAGCGACCTGTCTAGAGTGGTGCTTTTGATGGGTGGTGCACTGGCTTCTCTATCCGATGTGGTGGTTGATACCTCTTTTTAGTAAGAGCACAACCATTGTCAATGTCTCCCAATGGACTTCGAGGTAGTTGCCCCCCGAGTTCTTTGGTACACTTAGATGAAGATTCATTCCCCTCATTAGCAAAAGACTTGCCAGTGGGAGATTGATTGACGGGTGAATCCACAACATCAATCTTCTTTCCAATGACCTTCTCTATGAAGACATTCATGGTTTGCAGCAATTAGGCCACTATTTGATTATTATTCCTCTAGGCTTTCAGCATTGCCTTCACATCTAAAGAACTAAAGTTAATGACAACATCATCAGAAATAGAAGTTGTTTTACATCTGAAGAACTAAAGTTGTTTTACTAAATTTAATTGATTTCTCCTTCCTCATGAGGAGAAGTTCCTTGTTCAGGGCTTCCAATGCCTACTCCCGTAGGTCCTCCATCCGAATCTAGAGATTCGATAATAGTTTCTTTTTCAACAGTAGAACGAGTTTTTTGAGTCATGGTGTTCTCTCAAAACTCAAGTGAAAGATGGAATGCATAAAAAGTGGTCCCATTGGGCGTGCCACTAAAGATTCTTAGTTCTTTTTTTGGAAAAGAACAATGATTCACTGGCTGACAGCTTGAATTGTGAAAATGCAGGCATGTCAAGGGTGTGAAGTATACCAACCAAAAATAAATGCACTTGATCTTACTTCTAGGTTATGGGTTTGGATCCACAGTATACGTGATGCGTCGTATGGCCACGTGCCTCTGTGTCTCAAAGTGTGAGCTCGCATTCCACAAGTATACAAGTTTTACAAGTAATAAAAAAGATTATCATCCCCTAGAGATTGGGGAATAGGCTATTATTTGTTATGTTCGATAATTATTAGGAAAACTGAAATTAAATGGCGTTGGATTAAACTAAGATCCAATTAAAATTAAATAAATTAAAATTAAAATAAGCAAGTGGAAATAATCAAAAGATAGATTCAATAAATAATTATAGAGTTGGTCTAATTATGAGGTTTCTATTAATTCTTGGGTGCAAACTCTGAATAATTAAATTTATGAAGCCCAAAATCCTCTTTCAAGCTCAATTGGACCGCTACAACCATATGACATCTACTTTTGTAGCCTAATATGGTTTAAAACATCATGTCAATTCCTGAAGGAGAACTAACCTAAAGTATCCCAAATCCTCTTTCGAGCTTAAAAGGACTATTAAAATTATGCACATCTACCATTTATTGTAGCCTAGCACAATTTTAACTCATTAAGCTGATATTAATTCTTTATCTTTAGAGAACCTAACCTATTTCTAGCACTAGAAAGAAATTCTAGATTTAATATGTGAGATCCGACCTAATTTGTCAAGCTTTCAGTCTGTTCAAATAAATCTAATATCATGCAAATATGGGATCCTAATATATCCACAGGCATTAAGTTCAACATATTAAATAAGGAATTAAACATACAACATAAATTATATTATTCAAAGTTGCATTTTAAATTAATAAATAAATCTCATAACTAGATCCAAATATTTAGCCTAGCATTATTACAAATAAATCAGCACAAATATAATTCACAAAGAAATTAAAAGCCACAGATTACAAACTCGAGGTTTTTGATTGGTTGCTCAAGTTTTCCACGTCCAAGCTCTTGCTGCTGACTCTTTTCCTTTCTTAGTATTTAAAAATAATGCTAACTAACCTACTGACTCTCTCTTTCTATTATTTCTTCGCTGAAGTTGTGATTGGCCACTTATCCCTCTCTCTTTTCCTTGCGACAACAAGTGCCAAAGAGGAGTTCAAAATGTCCAACCCATTTGCTTCCTTTCATTCTCCTTTATATAGACTTTTCTTTCTTGATTCTCATTGGTCCACATCAACCATGCCACTTGCTCAACTTGCATCTGCAAAAGGTTGTCTTCACCGCCCATGTGAATAAAAGAAATAGTAAAATAATCAAATGAATTTGAACTAGGTTCATTGCTCCTTTAAAACTCTCCAGTTTTGTTTCAAACGACTAGGTAGGAGATCATTTTGATGCTTCCTTTACTTGGTCCAGGTTTCTCCATGCAGTTACTTTCTTTTCTTTGGCTGATAGGTCGAAATATTGATTGGCTCTCATTAGTCCACATCTCCCATGTCAGCTTGCACAATTTGACCTGCCAAGTTACTCTCCATCATGTAAAAGGTAATATAAAATACTGAAGGAGGCAGATCACAAGGCTGGATTCAATGCTTTTGTCAAAACTGTAATGTTTCAATCCAAATGATCTGGCGAGAGGTCGTTTTGCAGCTCACTTCATTCTTGATTCTTAGCTGTCTACGTTGATCAATTTTTCACCATTCCTTTTGAATTCATGAATGTTGGACAGGGGCTTTTCAGTCTTTTCATGGACATGGCTTGGGCTTGAATATTTATAAGGCTTTAATGGCCTTGTTTGTCTTTTCTTGATGCCAAATGGGTTATATGTGGTCCATTTTTGCTCAAAATAGCAAATATTAGTGTAGTCTATATGATAATTTAATAAAGAGAGAAAATCATGTAAAATGGATTCTTATTCCTGTGTTAATATTCAAAATGAAGCTAAATTTAATTAAAATAAATAGTAAAATATATTCATATTTTATTATTATCAAAATCTCCCACACTTGAACTGTTGCTTGTCCTCAAACAAATGCAAAATTGCTTTCATGCAATGAATGAAAAATCTCAGCTCAATTCACACTCACATATGAAATTCAAGGTAAATTTTAATTGTGAGATTAATCAATCCTAAAGCTCTATCATACTCGAAGAAGCATTTGACACACTCAACTAAGATCATGTTCCTTTTAACAAGTTCTCACACATTTACTCCAATCATGTGGAAATAAATGTACTTTAGAAAGATACAAACATGCCTTTAGAGAAAAATGTGTGCTAGATGTATAAACAGTTAGATTTATGATTGAATTTCCAAATCCCATAGGCAAATTTCACAACACTTTCTCCACTAATGAAGGAAACACAATTTTAAGGAATCAACAGGTCTTTGTTGGGTTGTAACGGGGTAAAGGGTATTAATATAGGTTAATATCAAAGAAAAGTTTTAAACAAGGCTCAAAGTGAGAAATTATTCTTTTGATTTTCAAACTTTGAAAAATAAGGAAGAATTTGACTGTTGTATTCGAGAGAGCTTCATATTCTGTACCAATAAGTTCTTTTCCTTTGCTTCTTGTCTTTCTTTCTCCTTTTTATTTCTCCCTTTATTTTTGCATTTTTTTTCTTTTTTCTTTTTTTTATACAAGGGGATCTTTAGAGAAAGGGAAATATAGAGAACTTTTGTACACTTGTCCCCTCTTAATGGTGTCCCATTTACTAATTGAGATTTTTAGACTTCTTATTGCAATTTTTTAGCAAATGGTTCTTTATGGTCTCACTTCTTCTTTTATTTGAACTTTTTGCACTTGAATAGACCATCTCATGTAATATCTTTAGAGAAGGAAAATGCTCTTATATAGTGCAATCTAACCTCCTTAAGTTTACTACTTAAAAATCAAAGGAATAATTTTCTCAAGGGTGATAGTCAAAAATGCTTTTTAGGTTTTGGTTCTTTATATGGGTTACTCTGAAAGAAAATGGATAAAAGTCTCAAAGGGGCTAACAGGGGTTAAACTTTAAAGGGTAGGAAGGAAGGTTAATGTGGTTAAACTCAAAGAAGTGCCTGAATCATGTCCCTATAAGTGTGAAAATCTTAAAATTTTGCTTCGAAAGTGATACGGAACCCCAAGATCAACAAGGAACTTAGAACTCTTCACCAATTTGAACCGGCAGCAATCAAGGTTTTGATTTGCTCTTACACCTAAGAACTCAACCCAAAGAACTTAAAGTGGAAAAAAAAACCCCAGAAAATTCCCCTTTAAACCCAATTTGAATTAGATGTTCAAAAACATAAGAAATAGGAATTGAATCTGAATAGCAATTGAACACTTCAATTACAATCCAAACAACACCTTATGCATAAAGATAAGAGAAGGCAAACCCTCTATTTCATTAATCTGAGCTTCTTTCTTCGTAAAAAAAAATAACCACCTTACAGATCATAATAACTCCCCTTTTAAATGGTGTTAACATCAAAAAGGAGGAAACCTAAAATGGTTTGGACCAAAATAAATGGGCCAAACTCCTAACAAAGCAAAAGAAGCCCAAAACGACTCTAAAGCACTTTTAAACCCAAACTGAAACAAAATAAGCCCACAGTGTAACACCCACCGGCCAATCCCGGAGAACCAGACGACGGATGCCACAATCGGTGCCGGAGCACCGTCTTATGTCACTTATTAAAGCTAGATCACAAATTAGGAGTGGTTAAATTTCCATAAGGAGGCAAGTAATTTAC
>CANUEP010080303.1:0-16390 GCA_947857235.1 Jatropha podagrica | reverse complement strand
GGAAATTTGAATTAATTTTTGGGTTTATGGTGGTTGGGGTTTAATTGAAGGGTGTTAGGGTTTAGAATTTGGGTTTATGGTTTAAGAAGAAAAGGGGTTTGGTTTAAAATGTGTGGTGGGCTTTAATGAAGAGGGAATGGACTGGTATGGGTAAAGGCCCAGGATTGAGAATTAAAGAGTGGGCTCAAGGTCCACGTTTTATATGGAAAGATTCGCGCTCGTTTGAAACAATCGTTGAGAAGGTCATTTATTGATCATTTTGAACTGATGATCCACAACGGGTCCAGTTCTGGAAAAAGAAATTATGACGCCATTTTCACCATTTTGTTCATGCATTTTCACAGAGATAAGTGATAAAATAAATCATAAAAATATTATAAGAAAATAAACACACTCATATCATTTTATGATATTCACAACAACCTAGGAAATATGTACACAAAATCATTTTCTAGCAAAATATAGTCTAGCAAATATGTGCATAGACCATGGTCTAGGTTTTATCTAAGCAAAAGGTAACTAAAAGTGTAAAGGGCAAAGGGATTAGTCAAGGAAGGGTAGGGACTCTAGGGCTTAACCTTTGGGAATCTATGAGTTGGTGCACGAGGACTAAGAGGCGATCAACCTTAGCTTCGATGCCTTCTAAATGGATAATAGTGGCATCATTGGAGCTGGTTGAAGGGTGAACACCTTCATGGACAATAGGAATCGTTCGCTCAATCTCCATTGGAAGGTCCTCTTCTTCCTCTAAAGGTTCGGGTGGTTGACTAAATGTGCCATGCATGACCATCTCATCTCTTGATTCTTCTTGTTCAGTAGCTTCGTCGCTCTCTTCTTCATCTTCTGATGTTTCAACAACCATATCACTCATTTCCTCACCTACACATGCTATGGGATCTCCTTCTAAGTCACCATTCCTAGCTAAAAAGTAAAAATATCCCTCATGTTTAGCGACTACTCTCATGTTAACAAGTGAGCTCATGGTGAATTTGTCTTTTTCAATATTTCTAAGAGGGCGTTCTGCGTATCCATCATCGAATACATTGAAACCCATGGCTATTCAGGTAACAGCACCTCCGATAACTAAAGTGGAATGAGAGACTTGGTGAAGTTTAACAAAGTGCCTACACAAAAACAATGCTACATCTACTTTAAGTCCATTATAGGCTACCCATAAAAGGAAAAGCTCTTCTTTAGTTATCATTCTTGCACGTTGATGTCGTCCTAACCGAGTTTTGGACAAAAAGCGGTGAAGGATCCTAAAAGGCTTGCTTCTCAAAGCATTGGTTGTGTAGGTGGTCCTAAAGGGTGAATTTTGTCCTGACAATAAAAGCCAAGCATCTCTCTCATTATGTCCTATAGGTGGCTCTCTAAGACCATCAATAGGGGTTCCTAAGAGGTGGTTTAGTGATTGAATGGTAGTGAGATATTGAGTGAAATTCATTTCAAAACCAATCTGACCAAAGGCATTAGGGTGCTCATGGTCATATTTAAATTTAAAAGTGGAAATGAACTCCAACGTTAACCTTCTATGAGTTCTACATCTAATTGAAAACAAGGTTTTCCATCCCATTTTCTCTAGGATATCCATGAATTCATCTTTAATCCTTAGTCTTTCTGGGAGTGTCTTAGTAAAATACCTAGTTGGTAGAATGGGTCTCCTTGGGCTAGCAAGAGGAAATTCTCTTGTTGGAAGTAGACTTGGATTTTGTAGCTAGAATGGCTGGTCCAGCGGGTTGAAGGTGCTTGTTGGGGATGATTTGCGTCAGTGCTTGGAGACAAGCTTTGGAGAGGAGGCTTTACATGGTGGCATCGTGACTAAGGGTGATAGGATAAACTTGCTGGAATTACTTGAAAAAGAGAAGGGAAAGAGGTGTTGCTAGGTTCTATGGTTCCACAAAGTATTTGAAAAAGGAGAAGAAGATTAACATGCATGGCTTGTGAATAGGATGATTTTACAAATAAAGTTTGTATAAATACCATGCAAAAAGATTTTTGAGAGATGAGTGGAGTGTTTAATGTGAGGTTACCTGCTAAAACAGGTGTCCATTAACAAAAATGCAAAATTTGACACCTTGCAGTTAAGTGAATAGAAAATGCACACCTAGAGAGCAGCTTTGTACAACTGTTGCTGGTTGTGGCGAGATGTCCTGTGAGATGATCTGCTGGATGGTCCTTTTGTGTATGCAATGCCCTTTCTCATGAAACCAATTTCTTCATGCTTGACAAGTGTCATCCACCTCATCAAATTCATTTAATACCCTATGACATTAGCTTTAATCTCTGTCCACAAAATTCAAATCAAGTTAACGTTGTGAATATAATAAAATAAAGAAAATAAAAAAAATGAAATGAAATCTAATCCTAATTAATGGCTAGAAAGAAAGAAAAGAAAAATGAAAAATAAAATGAAATAAACTAAAGAAAATTCAAAATATAATACTATTAATTCTAAATAGATATTGTAAAGTAAAATTCATGGGAACAAAATAACAATAGCAAAAAATTTTTTTTATATGTAAATATATTATATATATTTATTATTATTATTATTATTATTATTCTATTATATTATATATATATATTTTTAATTGGGTTGCCTCCCAATAAGCGCTAATTTTCGGTCATTAGCTTGACCTCTCCCTCGGTGATTACTGGAGCGGATCAGTTAAGGAGAGATTTTCTTCTTGTAGTTCTTTTGGGATATATTAGGACTTTAATCTTTGCCCATTGACTTTGAAATTTTCAGTATCCTTGCTCCATACTTCAACAACTCCGTGAGGGGATACTCGTACCACTCGAAAAGGATTGAACCATCGGGATTTCAATTTGCCTGGAAAAACTTGTAAACGTGAGTTGAACAACAGCACATGATCTCCTTCTTTAAAAACTTTCCTTCGTATGTGCTTGTCGTGCCAGGCTTTCGTCCTTTCTTTATAGATTTTTGCATTTTTATACGAGTCTCATCTCAATTTGCAAAAGGGATGAAAGCCATAGATTACAAACTCGGGATTTTTAATTGGTTGTCCCAGAGCTCCACGTCCAAGCTTGCTACTGACTCTTTTCCACTTCTTTTGTATTTGCAATAACACTAACTAAAATACTGACTCTCTCTTTTAATTTTTAGGCTGAAGTTGTGATTGGCCACTTATCGCTCTCTTTCCTTCCTTACAGCAGCAAGTGCCAAAGAGTAGTTCAAAATGTCCAATCCCTTTGAAGTCTTTCTTTCTCCTTTATATAGACTTTCTTACTTAATTCTAATATGTCCATATAAGCCAAGCCACTTGCTCAACTTGCCTTTGCAAAAGCTTGTTTCCATCGCCCATGTGAAGAAAAGAAATGATGAAATATTCATTTGAATTTGAACGAGGTGCATTGCTTCTACAAAATGTTGCAGTTTCAGTTCAAACGACCAGGCTGGAGATCATTTTGGAGCTTCATTTACTTGGTCCAAATTTCTCCACGCAGCTGCTTCCTTTTCTTTAGTTCTTGTGTGGAATTATTGATAGGCTCTCATTAGTCCACATCTCCGTGTGTCAACTTGTATCAATTGACCTGCCAAGCTGCTCTCCACCATATAAAAGGCAATATAAAATGCTGAAGGAGGCAGCTCACAAGGTTAGGTTCAATGCTTCTGTCAAAACTGTGATGTTTCAATCCAAACGGTATGGCGGGAGCTCGTTTTGCAACTCACTTTGCGCTTGGTTCTCAACTGTCCATGTTGATCAAACTTTCGCCATTCTTTTTAAATTTATGAATGTTGGATAGGGGTTTTTCAGTCTTTTCAAGGACATGGCTTGGGCTTAACTATTAACAAGGCTTTAATATCCATATTTGATGTCAAATGGGTCATATGTGGTCCATTTTTGCTCAAAATAGCAAATATTAATGTAGTCTATATGATTATTTAATAAAGAGAGAATCATGCGAAATGAATTTTTATTTTTATTTTAATATTCAAAATGATGCTAAATTTAATTAAAATAAATAGTAAAATATATGCATATTTTGTTGTTATCAACACGTTTATGACATAATACACTAAATAAGTAATAAATTAATATTTTAAATAAATAAATAATCATTTATAGTAAATCATAAACATAAAATAATAAAATACTTAATTTCTTATTTCAACAACACAAAAACAAATTTAAAAATAGATAATTTTTTATTGATAATAAAAAAATATTAGTTAATTAACTTGGTATATGAACTAGTCTCATATACGAGGAGATAGGTTGTATGAATATGGAATATGAGATATATGATCATTCAAAAAAAATGACATCAGCATGCTTATAATAGACTATACTAAATTAGGTAAAAAAATTAATATTTTAAATACATAAACAATCATTTATAATAAATTATAAACATAAAATTAAAACAAAACTTAATTTTTTATTTCAATAATACAAAAATAAATTTTAAGAAAGACCACTTCATTTTTTATTAGCAATTAAAAAAAAACCTTGGCTGATTAGTTTAGTTTATGAAATAGTCTCATATACCAAGAGTTAGATTGCATGGATACAATATATGAAATGTGAAAAGGTACAAACTACGATAATTTTTTAAAAAATAAGACATTTATATGTTTATGACACCCAATACTAAATAAGTAATGCATTAATATTTCAAATAAATAAACAATCATTTATAATATATCATAAGGATAAAATAAAAAATAATTTATTTTTTATTTCAATATAATTAGTTAAATTCTCAAAATTATTATCAATATTGAAAAATACATTAGTTGTGCGTAAGCATTTTTTTATGTAAGTCATATTATGCATGACTTTTATTATTATATAGCTTATGAAAGATATCACATAATATTTAAAGAAGGTATATCTTAGCATACAAACTTTTCAACATTTTTCAATAACATAAAATTTATCATTTTATTTTATAATTTTCTATTTTTGAATTATTGTATAAACAATTATCTCATCCTTTAATATTGTTCTGCATCGCTCTTATTCTAACACTAGTTTATGTTTTTTAAAATAAATTTATGTAGTTATGATGCATTTGACAATTTTTACGTTTTTCTTTTTAAAATTATATTTAAATAAATATATCTAGATAATTTTGATTTTAATTTTTTAGCGTTTATTGTGGTTGAGAAGTATGTAAATTTTTGTCACAATAAGTTTTCAAGGGTCGGACTGGTACTAGAATCTGGATGGGCTTAAGGCCTCCGAGGCCCGTAGTAAATAATAGACTATTCATAACTCGGCCACTGGCCCAATGATAAATCTATATAAATAAGGTTGTAAGCCAATCTAAATGCTTCATAACAAAATTCAATTATCCAATAGATTTATTCTTATAATTGACTTACTCACTATAACACATTTTATGCGACAAAAACACATAACTATTTGATTCAATCATAATCCTTTTGGAATACAATTACAGAACTGCATAAATTACAATCTTTTACATTTAAATGCTTAATGCAACTATTTTTTTCCTTTATTTGCATTTCAACTCAGTTAGATCCATCAGGTTTGCCTTTGATCTTATTACTTGTAAAAAAAAGGAGGCAGGGGCGAGCGTCAAATTTAATGATTAGGGTTAGATAGCTCTCTCACCCCATACAATCACACGTATACCAGTTATATTATACAATCAATAGCCCTCTGGCTAATTATGAATTAACATGCAAGTGTGAATTTCACATTTATCAAACATGTCACAATAATTCAGATAATTAAACAGTGAATATTAGTTTGTGGAATCACCCATTATAAACAAAGATCATGCTCACCCTCAAAACATGTTTTGAAATAATCCATGATCCTTGTGTCAACTACACTCAAGGAGCTTACCTTCGTTCGGACTGGACGAACCTCGTCCGTGTATTTCTCTTCTCTTTTCTTTTCTTTTTTTTTCTTTTTGTTACTTTTCTTTTCTTTTTTTTCCATTGATGCACATCAAATTATGGAGTGCACAGGTGGGTGCCACTCCACCCGCTTACGACCACTGTCGGCATTCTCACCATACCCTTGGTCTCACACCAAAGTGATCCATATCATTCAAACTCCATGCACATCACAAATGAATCATGTCCAACCATAAAATTTCATATCATTAACACAGTGTACAATAGCCAACATCTCCATATATTTCAGTATATAAGTATATGTGTTTGATGTGGCTCATGGCAGACACGCTTATATGGCATTTCTATATGTATGCATGCTTCACGTAGATGTTGTATTATTTGTGTATGCAAAAATCCAAAATACATGAGCGATGCAGATTTTCCAACTCTACTAACAATTTTCTTATTGTCCTTAACAAGACTCTTTTTATTACTGCTCCCAACTTTTGTCTTGATGTTTTAGAAATTTATAAGCATCTAGAAGACAAATTTCAGATTAAGAATTCTAATTTGAAGAAAAACTTAATTCTCATTTATTAGCTAATTATAACCATTATAGGTGCTTACTTTAACTTATTAACTACATAACACAAGTACTTCATTTATTTATTTGTTTGTTTATTTATTCTAATTGACACTTTAATAAAGCATAAGGTTCTTCTAATAACTAATGTTCTATATCACTAGTATTAATAATAATAGTGATAATAACTAATAATGCTAATATTATTATAGTGATGTTAGAATGGTAAGTATATAATAGTTTTAATAGTTACTCTTATTAATCATTTGACAAATCAAATTCCTTAATAGTTCTTTCCTATCGAAAATTCAATAGCATTTCCTCTATAAATTAGGCTATCCATATTTTACACATCACAAATATCAATATTGTACACACAGCCCATCCATCGGAAGAAATAATCTAAAATAATCGAAAATTCCACGATGAACATGAGGAGAAGATGATTCTACCTCCTAGAGCCTCACCAAAGACTCGTTGTCCGGTCATCAGATCTCCGCCGTAGTCCACTATGGCCGAAAAATCAAAGTTTGCTGAATTCAATCGATCTTTATACTAAAAAACTAGAAATTCTCTATAGAGGCTGAATACGGTGTTAACTTAAGGAAAAAGTGGGTCATTTGGTTGAATTGATTGTTGTAGCGATCTCCATGCCATTGCTCATGATGGTTTCAGTTCCCTCCAATGGAAGCTTTGATTTCTAGATGGTAAGTGTTTGCACAAGAAAGAGGAGCTACTTGGAACTCGCCTTGAGGCCTTAAGCCGCTAGAATCACTTGATCTCATCGGAATCGCTACGATCTTAGTTACACAAAGAAAGAGAGGGGAATAAGGATGATTTGGTCCAATTTAACCAAGCAAGTTCGATTCGATTTAGATATGAGTTTAGGCTTTTCTCTATTCTTCTTGATTGGTTTACAATTGATTTGGTTTAATTCAAAGGGGTTTGGTTCAATTATTGAAAATTTCTAGGTGTATACTTGCTAGTTTGATTTATTTTAATTGAGTTTAATTAGGTTTTAGAATATTTCCTCTATTTACTAAATAATAATAATAATAATAATAATAATAATAATAATAATAATAATAATAACAATAATAATAACAATATTTGATTTTAGAATAATTAATTTATATATATATGTATGTATGTATAATAGATTAATATTTATTCTTGAAAATTTTAGAAAGTTCTCGACCAGAAATTCTGATAATATATATTGGGCTTGAGCCCAACCCTGCAAACTTGGGGCCGGATTAGAATTTTATGATATTTGTAGCCCAAATAGTTGAAAATCTAAACTTTTAATTTACTTAAGATCGAAAAGTTTTGAAATAAAAATTATGGGGTGTTTCAATTTCGTACCTGTAAAGAACTCCTAATTTACTTACACATGGCTAATAAACCTATTATAAGTAGTTACCAGGTTACTCAATTTGTTTTCTGCTTTTTAATTAATTAGTTCTTTTATAACATGCGTTGCACGTTGAATTTACTCGTTATATACTCGTTCAATTTTATTATTTATATAATATGAAAATATAAATTTTTATTCAGTTTAAAATAAATGTAATTATTAATTAATATTATATTTTATACATACAATGAAATTTTGTAACATGAAAAGAAAATGGTGTTTCTGTTTTTCTCTTTAATAAAAAATATATAATTTTTTTATTAATTAATTATATAAAACCACTACAAATTTGCATTTACTATATTGTAAATATTCTATAATTTGACGATGATATAACATTAATGTGACATCCCGACCCGGCAAAGCGATTCTAAGAGGGCGGATAGAGCAGGGCTCCTAGCGAGCTTCTAGGATGGCAGACTAGCTAGGGTAGTGGAATTCATGACACAAGAATGAATCGGATCATATATCGAAAAAAGGATAATTAATCATTAGAGGCGCCTTTTGGTGGAATGGCTAGAGAATTGGAAGAACTCTAGGGTTAAGTGTGCTCACTTGATAGAAATCCTAGGATGGGTGACCTTCTAGGAAGTTACCATTTCACCTGCGTGACAAAACCCTACGGGTCTTGCTAATCTAATATGGGATGGAATCGGCTTAATTCAAAGCGGACAATTTCTCTAGTGGTTGGAGTCAGGGTGTTATGATTTGGTATCAGAGCCTGACCCCCCTCTAGTAGATATATGGTTCGAGGACGAATCACATAGAAGCTGATGGGCCTGTGACACCTTGATCCGGCAAACCAATCATAAGAGGGCGGGTAGAGCAGTGCTCTTGGCGAGCTTTTAGGATGGCAGGCTAGCTAGGGCAGTGAAATTCAGGACACAGGAATGAATCGGATCATATATCGAAAAGGGGGTAACTAATCATCAGAGGCGCCTTTTAGTGGAATGGCTAAAGAGTTGAAAGAACTCTAGGGCTAAAGAGTTGGAAGAACTCTAGGGTTAAGCGGGCTCGCTTGACAGAAATCCTAGGATGGATGACCTCTTAAGAAGTTTTCATTTCACCTACAGGACAAAACTCCCATTTCACCTGCGAGACAAAACCGTGTGGGTCTTGCCGATCTAGTATGGGATGGAACCGGCTTGATCCAAAGCGGACAATTCCTCTGGTGGTTGGAGTCAGAGTGTTACAGTTAATCTAATAAATCCAGACTTATTCTACATAGAGACAATATAATATATGACTTTAATTTTCACATCAATTATTTTCGTCGGAAGAAATTAAGCTGAAATTTTATTAATAACATGTAATCTAAAAATAAATTGCTTAAATTTTTCAACTCCACGTGAGAATCAATATGTAAAGCTGTAAACAACAATATTGGTAATACAGTGTACTTTATCAAACTTAAAAAAGATAGAAATGAGATTAAATTTAAAAATTAAGAAGTCATATAGAAAAAATATTTGAAAAAATATTAAAATTTTAAATGTCTAATTATCTTTATATCTATTTAAAAAAATATATCCAATTAAATTATAGAAAAATTAAATAAAATTCTATAAATTTTGAAAATAAAATAATAAAATATTAAATAAAAATATAGCTCTTGAATTTTATCCTTAATTTATTTTTAATATAGAAAAGTTGACAAAAAAAATGATAATAAATTCAAACATTTATAGTCTATTTTTTCAAAAAGATTTCATTAGACTAAAAAAGAAAAATTCTATTTTTTTTTCTATCAATCAAATACTATAATTTCAAACTTGCATTGCTTTTGTTAAATTTAAAAAATATTAAAATATAATAATATATAAATTATTTAAATAAGTGTACACCATGCTCTCTAAAAAATAAAAAAGGAATAATATATTAAAATTTTTTTATTTAATTTCATTGAATTAACTAATATAATCTAATAATAAAGTGTTTAATCATATTTTAAAAAAATTAAAACATAATAAATTAATAGAATTTAAGTTCCATTTTAAATAGTTGAATTATAGTTTTTGATTTATCTCCTAAAAAGTAATATAATATGAAAAAATATGATTAAAAACATAAAAAACGATAAATTATAAAAATCATTTGATAATAATATTATAATATCAAATAGAGAATATATATACATGTACATATTTTCTCGAATTAAAAAACATAAAGTCTAGCTAAAAGGATGTTTAAAAATATAAATGAAATCTATTTTTTATGAAAAATCATTAAAAATAGAACTAAAAATGGTATTCAAAAGATAAATAGTCTTATTTTCTCCGATTAAAATGCAAAAAAATGAAATAAAATGATATATTAGGAATTTCAAATTAAACTAATGCTATTTTAAGAAATCACATAATTTTCTCCTTTATTTCCACATATATATAGATTATAGATTACAAATTTAATTTATTATCTATTAAGTTAAATAGAACAAAATAATGTATATAATATGTATTTAGCTCTAAGATTTAATTTAATTCCTAAATTAAATAAAATTAAAAACATATATCAAAATGCCTATATCAAAATGCTCGAAATTCCATGGGGAGTTCAAATTCGATGTCCGATCATCAAAACAGTGGCCCATTTGGTCGAAAAAGCCCCCAACAGCCACAAAAATCGAATTCGAAGGTCAACTGCTCTCCTTGATTCTTTCTTCGATTCAAGCCACGACACTCCAAATCAAAGTCACAAAACGAAGAAGAGGAAGGAAGCGAGGCTTGTCGCTCCTGTGACCTTAGGTCACCAGAAATGGCGTAAACAACATGAAAAACGAAAACCAGAGCCACTGAGGAGAAAAGCTCCGATTCGTGCCTTTGAGAGGTTTTTTTTTTCTTTGCAAGAAAAGACCATAGGAAAAGCCAGCAGAGTGAGGAGACGCCGATTGCCACTGTACTTCGCTGATCGATGGTCGAAAACTTGATCGGGGAAGAATGGAGGCCTGCCTCGCCTGTCGCGCTAAACGAAGAAGAAGAAAAATTGTTTTCTTTCTTTTTTTCTTTTATTTTTTTATTTGTCCATTTTCTTTTTTATATTATTATTATTATTATTATTATTATTATTATTATTTATTTTTTTTGTTCATTTATATATATATATATATATATATTCACATATATATATTTTTTAATTTCTTAATTGATGATCATGAACTCACATGCTTGATTTTAATCTGCATGCGTAATTTAATCGATGACCAACAATTAGCAAATTTAATTTTGTCTGAACACAGTTGATCATATGAATTTGATTTTTTTTTTCAATTCATATGAACTATATTTGCCATGCGCATGTCAAAATTGACTTTGATTGACTTTTTTTAATATGTCCTCTTTTGATTCTTTTTTGGGTAGTCAGCTGTTTTTGAGACTTCATAAAAAATGTTCACATAATTGATCTTTCAGTTTCGTGCAAAATTCCATGTATGAAGTTTTTGAGCGACAACAAACAGCATTCAAATTCTAAAATAATCTTCACTTTTCAAAGATCTACTAATGAATTTTTGGGAGCCAATGCACCAAGCAAAGTTGACCCACCACATCTTATGGATTGGACTATTGAATGAACATGTGAATTCCAACTTTCACATGAAGTAGTTAAGCATGTCCAATGCCTTTTGCTGCAATCTTCACTTCGTTCGCCTCAATCTCCATCAAATAGTCTTCCACTTTTGAGGAGTCACATCCACAACAATGAAGTTTCTTGGCATCCTTCTTTCAAATTTGCTAGTGAATTTTCATTTGTCGAATGCTATTGGGAGTGGCTTGAAGATGGACTAGCAAGCCATAAGCAACTACTTCTGAAAGCCAATGTGTATCATGCTTTGTTCGCATCACTCTTTGTTCACATCACTCTTCACTTATGATCGCTGCCCCAATGTCATTCATCGTTTTTGTGAACATTGGAGTGCTTCAACAAATATTCTTTTCCTCCTAGCTAGAGAAGAGTCAATTTCTCTTTTAGATTTAAAGTTCCTAGGTGGACTTCCAATCCACGACTCATTTTATGATGAGATGATCCCTTTAGCTGCAAATCTTACTGGAATTGATGACGGTGGAGCTCTTTCTTACCAAGAAGCTACAAATACTTATTCTATACTTACTATAAAAATGCCAAGCGGGTTGAAAGCACCTTTGAGTTGAATATTCGCAACTGGGTAAACTTTTGGTTCGCGGTTCTGTTAGATATCCTGAGCCTTTTGAAAAGGACTACACTAAGAGAATTGCTCTGCCGAAGAAGAATTTTAATCCTTCAGGTGTTATTGGCAATAAGTTACCACGAGATGCAAACTGGCAAAAACCTTTTAAGATTCTAAACATAGAAGATGATCTACAAGAAGAAGTTTATTTGGCTGCTTTGACTTTTTATTGGCTATACAAGTTTGCTCTTCCACATGATCCAATGAATCTTATTCATCGAAGCATGTTCAAAGTTGCAAGTAAGATAGCCTCTGGTGAAACCTTTTCTTTGGCTATTCTTGTTTTGGCAAGCACTTATAGGGACCTTCGAACAATCTCTACTGCAATAACTTTGAAGAGGTGTGAAGTCCCATTACCTTTCCATTATGTGAATGCTTGCCTAGCTAACCGTTTTGACATGCACTTTATGCATGACATTGATGGAGATGTGAATGACCTCCTATAGTGGACAACGAATGACCAAATATTACAATGAAACTGAAGTCACCAAACTCTTCATGGAAAGGAAAGCTTATTTGGGTCCATCTCGTTTAATGAAGAAAGACCTCCTTTTAGAGGATAATGGCAAGTTATCTTCACAAAAAGTGGAACACTTCATCAATCTTTATTTAAGCTTCTTGACTTTGCACTATAAGAACCAATACTTCATTAAGTCATATAGCCCCCACAGATTTAGTAGATAATTGGGTTATTGCCAAGATCTTTTTGGTGACATGGATATATCCTTTGCAAAAGTGTGTTTGGAAATAGTCATACAGCTTTGAGAATCTTGGGTTCATTTGACTAGTGGTGCTAAACTAACTATTCCTTCAGTGAGACTTGATAGTCATTTCTCTTATATTGAAGAGTATAAGGATTGGTGGAAAATGGAATGGTCTAAAGCTTTCCCTCAAGATGAGATGCCGAAGTTAAAGGCAATGCCGAAACTATTGAAATCTTCAAAATCTTCTCATTTGAAGAATTCTAATGTTGATAAGAATAAATGCATTCCTTTAAATCCTCCCCAAGAATCTATTGTTGAGAAAGATAAGGGAGTAGCACCAATTATGTTGAAGCTGAAACCACAAGCAACTGTCGGCACTTCTACAATGAAAGATTCCCTTATAGAAGCTAGTGATGAGTCAAATCCATCAAACAATGATGTCTCCACTCAAGTTGCAACCACTCCAAAAACAGTTGAAGAAGCATTGAATTCCCACTCCAATCAAAGGCGTTCTAAAAAGAATATGCTTAATTCATCTCCTTTAAATGAAGAGCAGCATGATTCCGACCGTTGTTGGAAGAAAATAAAGTGAAACAAGCAGGCTTCATCAGCACAACAACTTTATGATGCTAATGACCTGGTAAGCTTTTTCTTTTCTTTTCTTATCTTTTTTTCTTAACCTCTTTTTTTCAAACTTCTTTTTTTACTCCGATCTCTTGAACTTTTTTTTTCAAATTTCTTATTGCAGATGGGCTTCAATGATGTGGTTTGTGATGATGAACCTTGTGCACTGCCTTTAGATAGCATGAGTTTTATACTTGGGCCAGCTTCTTTCGATCTTCCCTTAATTACTTCGAAGGATCTTGATGGGAATCCTCCATTGAGAGAATCTAGCATTAGTCATTATGGCGAAAAACCACGAGATGCTCATAGAACAAAGGAAACAAGTTGTCTTGTTATTTCTGAAATGTCTGCATTTTGTGGTAATGATTTTATGACTGACTGTCGTCATAAAGTTTCAGTAATGGCATGGAAGGGATTAAGAGCCAAAATTGGTCGGACTTCTACAGTACAAGTTCCTTCCCTTACTGAACAAGCCCATATAATATTTGGTGGTATTGAAAAAGGAGAAGGATTTGATACCACAATCTTAAAAAAGAAATTTGCGGGCTACCTCCAACTTGTAAATGATTTCTTATAACTAAAATCATCTTTTTCTTCAAGTGTTTCATCAGAATTTCAGCTGAAGGAATTAAAGAAGTTAAAAGGGCAATTGGATGACTCTTTAAATCTTGAGAAAGAGGCCATTGCCAATGTTTCATTTGTAAAGGATGAACTTGCTAAAATTGAAGAAGAACTAACCAGATTGACTTCAAGGAAGAAAGTACTTGAGTCCTCCTTAGAAGGTATGAAAAGTGATGTCTTGAGAAACAGAGCATGGTTTCCCAAGTTCCTAAGGAAATATCCAAAGTTGAAGCTATGCCAGTCTACAGTGACGAAGATGAGCAATCTCTCTCTAAGTTGCAAAAGCTACTTTCTGACAAGCGCAATGAGTTGGAGCAGCTTGAATGGAGTCCATATGAGCTTTTTTTTTTTTTAGACTTTGCTTAGTCTTTTTTTTAATGTAACCAAACTCCTTCATTATTAATAAAATTTGATTTCATCAATTACTCATCACGCTTATTTTCCTCACTCAATTTTGATTTTTTTTTTGTGACTGTACTTAGCAAAATACTAGGTTGCCTACGTATCTTCTTTTTGGAAGGATCAAGTCTTAACGTAGTTCAATTACAAGAGATTTTTATGTTGTGACTGAACTTAGTGTAATAGTAAGCTGCCTAAGTACCTTCTTATTTTTTTTTTTAAGGATCAAGTCAGAACGTAGTTCAATTACAAGAGTTTTTTTTTTTGTGTTTATGTGAATGAACTTAGTGTAATATTAAGCTGCCTACGTACCTTCTTTTTTTTTTTTTTTTTAAGGATCAAGTATAACGTAGTTCAATTACAAGAATTTTTTTTTATTTTATTAGCCATTCACAATTCTAGCTCATGTGGGTCAAGAGTGCTGTTGAGCTTCTAGGCATAGTATCTCTTCAAAAACTTGCCATTGATTGGCCCGATCTGCACTCATCTTGATCAACTATCTTGTTTGCTCCATTTGAATAGACTTCTTAAACTACATATGGTCCATCCCAATTTAAGAGGAACTTATTGTCCATACTTCGCGACATGATTATGATAGGTCCCAATCAGAGTTAATAAAGATTTAGTCTAAGAAGTTTGATAATTCTTTTCTTTTGTTTTTTTTTATACAAGGATTTTAATAGAAGAGAAAATAAACCAACTAGTCCTATTCTAAAGGCCACAAATAGCACAATTGAGTGAAAGTGGGTAAATATGCTGCAACAATCTCAACAGCATATCTGATTTATTCAATATGAAACTGATTAATAAAATAATTAATTAAAAACAATTGCAGTAGTAAAACGATAGTTTTGCAACAGCAACTCAGTCCTCAAACTTCTTATTCATCACGCGAGTCCTTGAAGACCTTCTTGGTGGAGTGATAACATTACCTCCCCCTCGGACAATAACCTTGTCCTCAAGGTTAAGGTTTGCATAGTTCTCTTTGATGAAGTTAGAGTCGACCCAAGAAGCATCATCGGGTAGCAATTTCTTCCACTTAATTAAGTTCTGTTTAACATATTTGGCCCCTCTCTTAATCCATCGTGTATCCAATATAGCCTCAGGTTCTAAAATCAGCTTACCATCATCGGAAATTGGAGGCAGCGATTGAGAAGTCAGAACTGTATCACCAACCCGTTTTCTCAAAAGTGACACATGAAAAACTGGATGGATGCGAGACTTAGCTGGAAGTTTAAGTTTATAAGCTACCTGCCCAATTTTTTCCTCAATCTAAAATGGGCCATAAAATCTGCAAGCAAGCTTTTGATGCTATCGAGCAATCACAGACTGTTGGCGATAGGGATGAAGTTTTAAAAATACCCAATCACCAACTACAAACTGTACATCACGCCTTTTTGCATCAGCATATTGTTTCATTCTATTATTGGCAGCCGCAAGATTAGATTTCAACTGTAGCAGTAAAGCATCTATAGAAAGGAGATTTTGATCAACTTCATTGACAGAACTTGTACTTTCACAGTAACGTGGACTGGTAGGTGGCAGTCTCCCGTATAACGCTTGAAAGGGAGTCATTCCTGTGGATATTTGGAAGGCTGTATTGTACCAAAATTCCGCCCAAGGTAGAAAAGAATACCATCGGCGAGGCTGTTGAAACACAAAGCAACGAAGATACTGCTCAAAACAACGATTAACCACCTCCGTCTGTCCGTCTGTTTGTGGATGATAAGTGAAACTCATCTTCAGCTGTGTCCCCGACATTTTGAAAAACTCACGCCAAAATTGACTGATAAATATAGGGTCACGGTCAGAGATTATGGTTCGTGGCATTCCATGAAGTTCGACTATGTTTTGAACAAATTTTTCAGCCACCACCTTGGCTGAATATGGGTGAGTCAACGCCAAGAAGTGAGTTGATTTGCTCAGCCTGTCAACCACAACCAAAATAGAATTCTTACCATGTGAAGTTGGCAATCCATCGATGAAATCCATAGTAATGTCA
>CANUEP010080174.1:0-10994 GCA_947857235.1 Jatropha podagrica | reverse complement strand
TAATTAACTCCACAAATATTAATTATGCTCAATATCATAATCGAGTCCAAATAAAATATTTTTTTTCTCCCTCGGGTGATACCATTCATGACTCGCCTAAATAATATCATTTTAAGATCTGAAATTTTGGGGCGTTACAGTCTTGATCGATGACCACCATTATAATTCCATAATCATATTCTAGGGTCACTTGCAAAAAACTATGACCACTAATTTAGATTTCCTTTTTTCATGAATTTTTAACCCCCATTAGGGCATTTTCATCAAAAATTTTATTTGACCACCCTCCGCACTGAATCTCGAGACCAAGGGAGCCCCATTTGTTTGATACATCATACCTAATTAATGTCTACTTTGCCCAAATGCCTATTCTTTGTGATGTGGAGGATAGATCCTGAAATTGTAATTTTCAATAATGGCTTTTATCATGGAAAAAATCAAGCCAAAAGTTTACACAAATCGAAAAATGTCAGTTTTTAGACAAAATAAAATGATTTTGGGGTCAAAATGGGGGCAAGGCTCCTAGTTTTGGCCTACTGGCCCCCACACTTGAGCCGCGTGCATGGTGCACCCAACATTCGCCCTCCATGCTTAAAAAGAAGTTTATCGCTACCTTGCGTCGATTAGCCACGAGCCAAATAGCGGTTTATCACTAGGTCAGGCAGCACATAGTCAGGCGTCTCACAATATAAATGAAGGTTCATCGCGAGGTGGGCAAATGCGCAGGCAGTAGGGGCTGGGCACCACACAGGCTGCTGGCACATGACACGAGATTTATAGCTAGAGTAGGGGACAGGTAGCCTGCGGGTGCGTTGCACACCCAACAAAGGTTTATCCCTGTGTTGGGTGGCAACCTGCTGGAGTGTCGCACACCCAATGGAGGTTTATCATTGTGTTGGACACATGCAGCCTATTGGTGCCATAAGCCAAATGCGCAGGCCCCCATGGGCGCGCCACACCACAAATGGAGGTTTATGCCTCTAAAGCGGGGGCCTCCCATAAGCCAAATAGAAGTTCATACCCGGCCAACCCTCCCATCCCCATTACAGCCGTATCCCACAATATCTCCGGACCGGGGGCTTTTCAAGCCTAGTCGACACTCCAACTTAGGTTCCTAGGACCTATAGAAGGCATCCACACGATCCCGCCCCTTAATTTGCTGGACCCTCCTGGGCCATTCGCTTCGCTAATGCCATCCAAGCTTAACTTGAGCTAGCCCTCAAACACGTCTAGCTCTTAGCGACTGTGAGCTTTTGCCCTCAAATTTACACCATTAGTAGATGTTACCCGAATAAGAAGGGGACTAATACTGAAAAAGTGAAATGATTAAAAAAAATGGCAGTCCCTAGCTCGATTCCTAGCCTATGAAACAGCCATCCGACTTCAATATCTCTACACTGGGGGCTTTTCAAGCTTGGCAGACAATTCGGCTTAGGTTCCCTTGACCTATAGAAGGCATCCATATTGATACTGGCTCTCGATTTACTGGAGCCTCTTGTGCCATCCAAGCTAACTTGGCCTAACCCTCAAACACGTCGGGCTCCCGGCGACTGAGAGCTTTTACCCACAAAGAGGCTCCAGTAAATTGAGCTAACCCTAAACATGTCGGGCTTCTGGTGACTACGAGCTTTTGCCCTCAAATTCAGACCAATGGTAAATATTACCATACATCAGGGGGGTTGACGTCGAAATTCTGACACAATTCAAAAAAACTGCAGTCCCCGGCTCGGTTCCTGACTTATGAAACAACCATCTAACTTCAATATCTATGCGCCGGGGGCTTTTCAAGCCCAGACGACTTTCGAGCTCGAGTTCCTCGAACCTATAGAAGGCATCCACATCGATCCCAGCCCTCAATTTGCTGGAGCATCCGGGGCCATTCATTTTGCCAAGGCCATCCAAGCTAACTTGATGTAGGCCCCGAACACGTCGAGCTCCCAGTGATAGTGAGCTTCTGCCCTCAAATTCATACCATTGGTACACATAGTGGGCTACCGCTAAAAAGCGAAACGAGTAAAAAAAACTCCACTCCTCGGCTCGATTCTTGGCCTATGAAACGACGAGGCTAGGCAGTGCATAGTCTGCTGGTGCATTGCACATCTAATAGGTGGTCGTCACTAGGCTAGGCAACACGCAGTTTGCTTGTGCATTGCATGCCCAGTAGAGCTCTATGCTAGGCTGCTGGCACGCTGCACACCCATCAGAGGTTTACCGTTGCGCTGGGCGCAAGCAGCCTGCAAGCGCATGGCACCCCTAGTGGAGGTTTATCGCTATGATGGGCATAAGCAGTCGTAGGTGTGCGGCTCGCCCAGTGGAGGATTATTGCCCCATTGGGGGCAAGTCCACCACACTCCTAGTGGAGGTTTATCTCTACGTTGGACTAGCCAGGGCGCCACAAGCCAAAGGCGCAAGCCCCTGCGGGTGCACCACACGCCAAATAGAGGTTTATCCCTGGCCACCCCTCCCATACCCATTACAGCCGTATACTTTAATGCCTCCACACCGGAGGCTTTTCAAGCCCAGTCAACACTTCGGCCCGAGTTCCCCAGATCTATAGAAGCAACCATATTGATCCCAACCCTCGATTCATCAAAGCCTCTGGGCCATTCACTTCGCTAAGGCCATCCAAGATAAACTTAAGCTACCCCCCGAACACGTTGGGCTCCCAACGACTGTGAGATTTTGCCCTTAAATTTGCAACATTGATAGATGTTACCCATACATGAAGGGTAGCAATGTCGAAAAACCAAAATGATTCAAAAAAACTATAGTCTCGCCTCAATTCTCAGCCAATCAAACGACCATCTGGCTTCAATATCTCCATACTGGGGGCCTTTCGAGTTCGGTCGACACTCCGTCCTAGGTTCCCCAAATTTATAGAAGGCAACCATATTGATCCCGACCCTTGATTTTCCAAAGCCTCCAAGGCCATTCTCTTTGCCAAGGCCATCCAAGCTAAACTTGAGTTGCCCCCGAACACATCGAGCTCTCGGCAATTGTGAGCTTTTGCCCTCAAATTTGCACCATTGGTAGATGTTACCCGAACAAGAAGGGAACTAATGACGAAAAAGCAAAATGATTCGAAAAGACTGCAGTCCCCGGCTCTATTCCTTGCCATCCGAGTCCAATATCTCTGCACTAGGGGCTTTTCAAGCCTAGTCAACACTCTAGCTTGGGTTCCCCGTATCTATAGAATGCATCCATATTGATCCTGGAAACCAATTCGTTGGAGCATTCGAGGCCATTCACTTTGCCAACGCCATCCAAGCTAACTTGAGCAAGCCCTCGAACACATCGAGCTCCCGGCGACTGTGAGTTTTGCACTCAAATTCGCACCATTGATAGTTGTTACCCATACATGAAGGGTATTGGTGTCGAAAAACCAAAATGATTCAAAAAAAACTGTAGTCCCTAGCTTGATTCCCAGCATATGGAATAACCCTCAAACTTCAATATCCTCCATCCCAGGTTCCCTGGACCTATAGAAGGCACCCATATCAATGCCAGCCCCCGATTCGCTAGAGCCTCTTAAGCCATTCACTTCACTAAGGTCATCCAAGCTAAATTGAGCTTGCACCCAAAGACATCGGGCACCCGGCGATTATGAGATTTCACCCTCAAATTTGCACCATTGGTAGATGTTACCCGGATATAAGAAGGGAACTAATGCTAATACAGCGAAGCGGTTTGTAAAAATCGTAGTCCCTGGCTCAATTTTCAGCCTAAGAAATGGCCTTCCGACTTCAATATCTCTGCACCGGGGGCTTTCAAGCCTAACCGATACTCCAGCTCAGATTCCCTAATCAGACCTGAATTCGATAAAGCCTCCTGGGTCATTCACTTTGCCAAGGCCATCCAAGCTAACTTGAGCTAACCCTTGAACACGTCGGGCTCCCACCGACTGTGGGATTTTGCCCTCATATTCACACAATTGGTAGATATTACCCATAAATGAAGGGTACAAACACTTGAAAGAAAAAATGATTCAAAAAAAACTATAGTCCCTTGGTCGGTTCTCTCCCCATGAAACAGCCATCCGACTAAATATCTCCACATTGGGGGCTTTTCAAGCCCACCAAACACTCTGGCTCGAGTTCCCTGGACCTATAGAAGGAATCCATACCAATCTTGGCCATTGATTCGCTAAAGCCTCCTGGCCTAGTCGCTTCGCCAAGGCCATCCAAGCAAACTTAAGCTAGCCAACGAGCACGTCGGGCTTCCAACTATTGTGAGCTTTTCCCTTAAATTCGCACCATCAATAGATGTTACCCATATATGAAGGGTAGTAATACTAAAACACCAAAATGATTCAAGAATACTGCAGTCCTCGGCTCGACTCCCAACCTACGGAATGACCCTTCGGCTTCAATGTCTGTGTATCGGGCGCTTTTTGAGCCTGGTCGGCACTCCAGCCTGGGTTCCCCATGTCTATAGAATGCATCCATATCCATCTCGACCCTCGATTTGCTACAGCCTCCGAGGCCATGCGCTTCGCCAATGCCATCGCTGCTAACTTGAGCTAGCACTCGAACACGTTGGGCTCCTAGCGACTGTGAGATGTTTTCCTCAAATTTGCACCATTAGTAGATGTTACCCATAAATGAAGGGTACCAATGCCTGAAATAAAAAATGATTTGAAAAAGCTACAGTCCTCGACTCCATTCCTGCCCTACAAAATGGCCATCCGACTCAATATCTCCGCACCGGGGGCTTTTCAAGCCCATCCGACACTCTGGCTGGGGTTCCCTAGCCCTATAGAAGGCATCCATACCAATCTCAGCCCTCGATTCTCTAGAGCCTCCTGGGCCAATCGCTTTGCCAAGGTTATCCAAGCTAACCAGAGCTAGCCCGTGAAGAAGTCAGGCCCCGGTGACTCTTAACTTTTGCCCTCATATTTGTACCATTGGTAGATATTACCTGGATGAGTAGGGGAGTAATGCAAAAAAAGTGAAACAATTTGAAAAAACTGCAATGTCCAGCTCAGTTCTCATCCTACGAAACGACCATAAGACACTCCGTACTAAGGGCTTTTTAATCCCGACTGACACTCTGGCTCAGGTTCCTCAGACTTAGAGAAGGCATCCATCTCGATTTCAGTCCCAGTTCACCGAAGCCTTTAGGTCCATTTGCTTTGCTAAGGCAATCCAAGCTAACTTGAGCTAGCCCCCGAGCACATTGGGCTCCTAAAGACTATGAGCTTTTACCCTCAAATTCACACCATCGGTAGATGTTACCCATACATGAAGGGTAGTAATGCTGAAAAACCAAAATGATTCGAAAAAACTGCAGGCCCTGGCTCAGTTCATCACCTATGAAATGACCCTTTAGCTTCAATGTCTCTGCACCGGGGGGCTTTTTGAGCCCAGCCAGCTCTCCAGTCGGGTTCCCCAAGCTTATAGAAGGCACCCATATCCATCCCAGCCCTTGATTCGCCAAAGCCTCCGAGGCTACGTGGTTTGCTAAGGCTATCAAGCTAACTTGAGCTAGCCTCTGAACACGACAGGCTCCCGGCGATTGTGAGCTTTTACCCTCAAATTTACAGCATTGATAGATGTTACCTATACATGAAGGGTAGTAACATCGAAAAACTTAAATGATTCAAAAAAAACTGCACTCCCCAGCTTGGTTCCAGGCCTATGAAATGACCCTCCAACTTCAATATCTCTATGTTGGGGGCTTTTCGTGCCTAGCTGGCACTCTGGCCCAGTTTTCGTAGACATATAGAAGGAATGCATATCGATCCCAGTCCCTAATTCGCCGGAGCCTCCAAGGCCATTCGCTTTGCCAAGGCCATCCAAGCTAACTTGAGCTAGCCCCCGAACACGTTGGGCTCTCGGTGACTATGTGCTTTTGCCCTCAAATTCACATCATTGATAGATATTACCCATACACGAAGGAGATGAGCGTTGAAAAAGCAAAATGAATCCAAAAAAAAAAAAAACCGAGGCCCCGAATCGGTCCCGGCCCAAGGGACGGACGTTCTTCATGCTCTCTTATATGTGCGTGCACGTACCAATCCAACCATTATAAGTTACAGTAAAACCTATTGGTTTATTTAATTTGCATTTGTTTGATACATCATACCTAATTAATGTCTACTTGGCCCAAATGCCTATTCTTTGTAATGTGGAGGATAGGTCTTGTAATTGTAACTTTCAAAAATAGCTTTTATCGTAAAAAAATCAAGTCGAAAGTTTGTACAAATAAAAAAATGTCAGTTTCTAGATAATAAAATGATTTTGGTGTCGAAATGAGGGCAAGGCTCCTAGTTTTAGCCTATTGGCCCCCATAGGCGAGCCGTGTGGTGCCCCCAAAAGTGGCCCTCCAACTCACAAAAATAGGTTTATAGCTGCCCCACGTGGATCATCCATGGGCTAAATAGAGGTTTATCATTGGGTAGGATAGTGTATAGGCAGGCGTGCCACAAGCCAAATGGAGGTTCATCACAGGCTGGTCAGTGCGTAGGTAGCAAGGGCTAGGCACCACGTAGGCTATTGGCACACGGCATGCCCAATGGAGGTTTCTCACCCTAGCTAGGCTAGAAGCCATGCGGGCTGCTAGAGCATCGCATGCGAAATGGAGGTTTTACGCTAGGCTGGGTAGCGGGCGGGCTGCTGGTGCACCACGCGCCTAATAGATGGTTCCTAGTTGGCTAGGCAGCGCACGGGCTACTAGTACGCCACACACCCAAAGTGGTTTGTCATTGGGCTGTTGGCGCACCGCACACCCACTGGAGGTTTATCGCTGGGGTGGGCGCAGATAGCCCGCGGGCGCGCTGCACAACTAGTGGAGGTTTATCAATGTGCTAGGCACAAGAAGCCTGCAGGCACCACAAGGCAAATGTGCAGGCCCCCGTGGTTTTGCCCCATGCCAAATGGAGGTTTACGCCCGGGTAGTAGGGCCCTCCTATATGTTAAATAGAGATTTATCCTTAGCCATCCTTCGCACGCCCATTACAGTAGTATCCCTTAAAATCTCCCCATCGGGGGCTTTTCGAGCCCAGTCGACACTTTGGCCAAAGTTGCCCAAACCTATAGAAGGCGCCCATATTGAACCTAGCCCCCGATTCACTGAAGCCATCAGGGCCCTTCGCTTCGCCAAGTCCATCCAAGCTAACTTGAGCTAGCCCCCGAACACGTCGAGCTCCTGGCATTTGTGAGATTTTTTCCTCAAATTTGCACCATTGTTATATATTACCCAGACAAGAAGGGGACTAATGCCGAAAAAATGAAACAATTCAAAAAAACTGTAGTCCCCAGCTCGGTTCTCGACCTATGAAACAGTTATCCAGCTTCAATATCTCCGCACCGGGGGCTTTTCAAGCCCGGCCAACACTCCGGCTCAAGTTCGCTGGACCTATAGAAGGCATCCATATGGATCCTGACCCTCTATTCGCAGAAGCCTCCCGAGCCATTCGCTTCGCCCAGGCCATCTAAGCTAACTTAAGCTAGCCCCCGAACATGTCAAGCTCCATGCGAGTGTGAGCTTTTGCCCTCAAATTTGCACCATTGGTAGATGTTACCCATACATGAAGGGGACTAACAGTGAAAATTGAAAATGATTCAAAAAGCTGCAGTCCTCGGCCTATGGAACAACCATCCGACTTCAGTATCTCCGCACCAAGGGCTTTTCATGCTCGGCTGATACTCTGGCTCGGGTTCTCCAGAACAATAGAAGGAATCCATGTCAATCTTGGCCCTCGATTTGTTGGAGCCTCACGAGCAATTCGCTTCACCATGGCCATCCGAGCTAACTTGAGCTCTGAACAATTCAAGCTGCTAGTTACTGTGAGCTTTCACCCTCAAATTTACACCATTGGCAGATGTTACTTGAACAAGAAGGGAACTAATGCCAAAAAAGCAAAACGATTCGAAAAAACTACAGTTCCTAGCTCGGTTCGCGCCTTATGAAACGGTCATCCGGCTTTAATATCTCTACACTAAAGGCTTTTCAAGCCCGATCAACACTCGGGCTCGGGTTCCCCAGACCTATAGAAGGCATCCAAATCGATCCCGGCCATTGATTCAATGGAGCCACTTGAGCCATTCTCTTTGTAAAGGCCATCCAAGCTAACTTGAGCTAGTCGCCAAACACGTCGGGTTCCCGACAACTGCGAGCTTTTGACCTCAAATTCGCACCATTGGTAGATGTTACCCAGACAAGAACAAGACTTACACTAAAAAAGCAAAATGTGTAACAGTTTGATTTTTTAGTCTTTTGCAGTGTCGGTAATAGTGATTTACCGGTCTGTGAATAGTACCATTAGTCCGGGACTTGGTATTATGTCGGTTGGAAAAAATTACTATGTGTGTATAATATTTTATTTAATATTTTTAGAGCATGTTTGTATGATTTAGGTGGGTAGAAAATATTGCATGAATATTTTTGAAGAATTAAGGCATTTAATGAATAGTGATTTTTAGTAGTATGTTAAGGAATAATTGAGGAATTATTTTTTTTGAATTAATTTTAATTAATTGGTGGGGTTAAATGATAATTAGAGGAGAATTATTTTATAAATATTTAGAGCCATTGGATGAGAATACTAGAGACTTGATCATAGCCCTTCATTTGGCATAAAAGAGAGAAGTCAAGTTTGACTTTTTTACGTAAAAGTTACCACCTAAGCAACACTATTCACTCATCTTCTCCACCCTTTCTCTACGCCAACTTCTCTCTCCATCCTCCACCATTTTCTTCATTTTCTTTACCTCTAAACTACCTCAATTTTCATGAATTAAACCCAAGATTAGCAAATAAACCTTAAGAATTAAGTAGAAGAAGTGGAAATTGGTGACCAGAAGCAAAGGGAATTGGAGTTACCATTGAAGCAAGTAAGTTGTGACTTTTAGAATTTGTGATTTAATAAGTAGAATTCAAGGTTTAGACTTGTAATTGACGCTTTAAAACATGCTCCGTCTATCTCTTGTGTTAATTTTTTATTTTAATGTAAATTTTTTCTACTTAAAGAGGTTGGTGAACCCTCTCTCAAAGGGACGGAAAAAGCTAAAGAGTAGAGCTTTATAAGCTCCTTCAAGCTTGATTAAGAGGTTAGTGCACTAATATTTCATTTCCTCTTTCATTTTCTTAAGTTTTCAATTTTTATGTTTTTGAATGGAATTTTGAGAATTGTGTGAATTGAGTTGGGGAATGAGTATTTGAATGCTTTTACATGATTTTCTATGTATTTTAAGCTTAATTAATGCTTGAATGGGGAGAGGAATAACTCCTTTCCTCATCCCCATGGTTGGTCGAACCTCCCTAAAAGGGAAGGCCTTTGATTTTGTTCTTTGCTTTTGATTTCCTTTGGTGTAAATGTGTTTTGAAATGGTATTATTTTAAGAGTGTGATTATTTTGCAAATGAAACATTTTCCCTTGGATTTGGAATAAGTGGCCAAACCTATGTAGGTGAAGGGTACTTGGTTTCCTTTGATTTCTAAGTTTAATTTTAACTTAAATGAGTTTGTTATTAAGCAATTTGATGATGGTTTAAAGCTCCATTTTGAATTCCAATGTTTTAGCATTTTTCAATGACTTAAAGAAAGTTTGAATGTGTAAAAATGGGTTTTGTAGTCAATTATTTCAAGTGATGATTTTTATGGTTTAAGTAGTGATTTTGATTTAGGAATTAAACTTTTAATGGTGGAAACCATCCCTCCTTTATTTTCAATAAGAGGTCGAACCTCCTTTTAGTGGGTAAGGCATGTTTTTGTCTTCTAAAAGTTAACTTTTAAGTGTTTTAAGCAATGTATATTTATGTATTAAGAAAGTATGATTTTGGTTTTCAACATAAGAGAACTTAATGAGTATTTACAAGTTGTAAGTTAAGTAATTTTGAAATAATAAGTATTAAGTTGTAAATGTTTTGGATAAGGAATTGTGTATAAGAAACAGGATCATTTGTGAAAGAACGGATTTATTTTGGGCCCTACTATGCTCGATTGAAATGTAGTATGATGAGATTGATTCCGATATGTGAGCATACTAGGCTTATCAGGCCATTCTATTATGTGAAAGTTATGATCATATGCTAGGGTTATCAGCCGTTATGAATAGGCAGACATACTTATTATGTGATATGTGGCTGCGCTTTCAAAGGCCACGATTATGTGATATGTGGTGGCGCTTTCATAGGCCACGATTATGTGATTCAGAAATCAAATCTATTTATATTTTTTTCTGTATATGTATGAGCCCCTTACTAAGAATGAAATTTTATTCCGCTATAAGAAAATGAAGATATACCTATATTTATGGACTTCATTATGATTTTTCAAATATATTAATTTAATCAATAAGTCTTCAATACTAAATTTATATTTGATTTGAGTATATTTAAGAATATTTAAGATTTGTTTCTTAGGTGATTCGCTGTTACTTTAATTAATAATTGTTTAGCTGTGAATACTCAATTTTTTAGGCTCAAAAAGCCTATTTTCCCGGATTGCAAACAGCCCGGCCGGACCAAAGGCCATTTTGGAAATTCACCGAAAGCATGCCAATACGGTACTTGAAATGTCCGAAAGTTATGAGGATCGCGGAATTAGTCCCGAAATATTTTTTGGAGGTCCGGAACTCCTGAAAAAGCCTCCGGAGTGAAAAAAAAGAGAGAGTGGGGCACGCCCGCCTTCCGGGGCGGGCAAGACCGCCCTCGGGTCTCCGTTTCCTATAAATTCTGTCCTCGGGCCTCCGTTTTTAGGGGCTCAGTCTGTGTTGACTGACATCCCTTCTCCCTTACGCTCCTTGCGATTCTTTACTGCTTTTCTGCATTTTTTTTTTTAATTTTAGCTTTATTGCTTCCTTATTTATTAATTGGTCACATAAATCGAGCTAATTAATATTCCCTTAACGATGAGCTTAATCTGGAGTTAAGAAGCGGTCGTCGATTAAATCAGGTATGTAAATCGAAAATCCGCCTATTTAATTTTAGCACTTCATGCATGCTTCTCTTCTACTCCTAATAATTCTACAACTGCATAAATGCATTACATGT
>CANUEP010080117.1:0-20320 GCA_947857235.1 Jatropha podagrica | reverse complement strand
AAATTGGATAAAATAAATTAATTGATGATTTGGGTAATTAAAGAGTAATTGTAGGATTTTAATTGATTTTGAGGGTTAGTAAATTAATTAGTTAGTGTTAAGATTTCAAAATTATGAAAATTCCTTTATTAAGGATTAATGGGTATATTTGAAGGAATTTTAATAAATTGAGTATATTAGAGAGTAGAATTAATTAATTGGTTGATTAAATGAATTATTGAAAGGTGGAGTTTTATTGCTAAGATTAAATGTATTATATTAGAATATTGTTAATGGTGATAATTTGAGATTTTGGTTAATTAAAGATTTTGATAAATTATGTGTTAAATTATTAGATGACCTTAAATAATTGAGGATTAGATCTTAGCATAAATAAATAGTAATAAATAAATTATTACAAAGGTTAATAGTTTTTAACATAAAGATTAAATGGTTATTCTTAAAGATTTTTATATAATTAAATTATTCGGATGATAATTAGAGTATTTGGTAAAATTACTAATGAATTATTATTATTGTTGGTGTTAAATTATAATTTGGAGTATAAATATATTTGATGGTGAAATAAATGGAATTGATATCTAGAGTAGATACAAAATAAGTGAATAAATTAATTGATCGTAAATAGTAAGGTTATATAGTGAATTAATAGAAATTTAGTCAGAAAAAATAAAATAAACAGATAGATTTATTAAATTAATATTCTTAATCAAGGGAGTCATTATCTGATTATATTTTTCTTATTATACGTGTTTCTTAGATCGACCATTCTACTGCTCCTTCAAATCAAAACCCAGGAAAGACCTGAACATTATTCTACGGTCACTATAAGTAATAATAAATTGTGCATACCATCCTGCATACATGCATTTCATATGCATATCATATACTCCTTATATTATCATGAATCATTTCTTATTTCTATTGCTATAACGATATCATTCATTTTTCAAATATAATATCTCAGTTCTATAATCTTAGTCTTTGATATATAATATTTCGGTTCTATAAATTTATACAATTTCCGTCCTTGATTACATTCATATGTTGCATTTATTGTATTGGATATAATTGTGAATAATTGAGATGTGAAATAATATGTTTTTGTATTTGGGTGAAAATTGGAACAACGTGTCACTATAGGTCAGTGGGCCAGGTATGGTGGATCGCCTCCCTATTATATATATATATTATGGAATTGGCCTAGAGCCAATAGGTGGATTTGTGACTTCACTAACTAATTTCCACATATTGTGAATATTTGAATGTGATTTGTTTGAAGATGCTGATGTATGACACGTGCTTGTGAAGTATGCCCATTTATTTTACTGTGAAAGCATACTACTTGAATGTGTGGGTTTGCATTATTTATTATTATTCACTGAGTTTAGTAAAATTCACCCCCCTTCCATAAATATTTTTCAGGGAATAAAAGTACCGTTGGTTTGTGAGACTCTGCTTCTTTCTTCGCAGAGATTCAACCATGTTAGTATAAATTATTTGTTCATATTTGTGGATTTTCGCACTTTTTATTTAACTCCGCAGTCAAGATATTTAAATAATAATTGGTTATGTAAAAAGAAATATTCATGTGATTATAAATAAATTGTGGAGTATTTTCTTTTGAATATTTGGAGACTATGTGATAGAAATAGTTTGATCATATTATGATAAATAAATATTGCATGAGAAAATATTTTTATTAAATGGATATGGGCCCAAGATGTGAACAGTCCTTAATATTAAGGCTGAGTCAGAATTGTTAACTCTGATTATTATATGAATAATGTCATAATATGGGCTTACTATTCCGTTAGTCAAACGATAATAGGAATGGATTTTGGATAGTTTAGGCTTACTACGGGTCTCAGGGCCTTAAGCTTACCTAGGTCCTAGTGCCGGTCCAGCCCACAATTTTGAGTTGTGACACACTATTACCACTCACTGTTCACCACCACTCGTCACACCACAGGTCACCTGTAATACCCGAATTTTAAAAATCGGAACACTTCATAAAATAATTTTAATTGAATCATTTTCTAATTTTTTTTTGGATTTACTTTTAAAAATTACTGAATAATTAATTCTTTGATATTGATTTTATTAATAATTACCTGTTCTTATTAAACTTTTAGCATTTAATTATTAAAAACTTAATCAGTCATACTATTAGTAATTAATTGATAAAATAAAAGAGGTTAACACAAATTCTGATATTTATTATGTAACACCCTATGTGAAAAGAAAGTATTATAGTCCAAATATTGTAGAAATAAGCAAATAAATAATAAAAAAGTATTTTATAAAATGCATGACCTGTTTAAAACATTACTGAAATGTAAGAAAATAAAATTTGTAAGGTATTAAAGGGGTGAGTATAGAAAATCCTAAAATTGTTAGATGTTTAATAACATAAATGCACAAAAATATATATACATATATCTTAATAATAAAATCTAAGAATTAAATGAATAAAACTATAAATCAAATGAGATTAAGAAATAAAATATGAAATGATCAAAAAGAGCATCTAGACTATTACTTAACCAAAGTAACTAAAGGAAATAAAAGAAAAATTCTTACAAGTGGTAGCTTAATATTTGCACATCACAATACATAATTAATCCTTTTAAATTATGAAAATAAGTGTACTAAAGAAATAAATATTTTTTTTCACCTGTTCATATTTTTAATTCAGACGTAACTTTCCCATTTCATTTTCTCTTTCTATTATTTGTTATAAGATAGCAAAAAAATTAAATATCTAATTAATGAAAAGGAGACAGATGTATTAAAGAATTGATCATATTTTCACTGATTCATACCTTCATTTCAAATTTGATTTTCTCCCTTTTACATTTTCAAGTTAATTTCTTCCTTCCATATTTTTCTTTCAATCAATCTAATAATTGTTAGAAATCAATCATCACAAAATACTAAGTGAATCATCATCTAAATTAAGAAAATGGAAGACAAGTGTATTAGAGAAAATACCACATTTTATTTTATTCACATCTTCATTTTCAAACTTGGTGTTCCAGTTTCATTTATTTCTCTATAAATACCCTACTTTTCTAAGATCATTTACCACAAAATATTAGAAATATACAAGTGTTGTAAAGAGAGATTAAACCAACAAGTGATAGGAAGGAAGATAAAATCATAAGGGAGTAAAAAAAGGTATAGAATTCTGTCTTAGAATTTAAATTATATTTCTTAAATTTTAATCTTTATTTTGATGAATCAAAGCTTAAAATTTATGTTTACAATATATTAATTAATCATTTAATATGTAGAAATTATTTTGGATAAAAAGTAATGAAACATGTAAAAGCTAAAAAATCTTATTTTTTTTCAAACTATCTTAATGAGACTGATTAAATTTAAATACTATGTTTTAATCAATTAAATATGTAAATGAACTTAAAAAATTGTGAGATTTTGCAGAAAGACAACCCAAGATATCAATAAGGTTGTGTTAGAAGAAAACGTCTAAATAATGAGGGAAATTGAAAATATTAATAAAATGAAGAAAGCTACTCAGTATAAGAAAGTTGAAAGTTTTAGTTCTGTAATTAATTTATTTAAATAGGTTAATGAACTCCAAAATTCATGAAATTTAATATGGGAGTACCTTGAGATGTTAAGAACTACTTGATAAAATTTCAAAATAAATGGAACTGAGAAGATAAATATTTAATTAAATAAACACATACTGCTCAAGTGTAGAAAATTCTGTTTTTCATTAAATTTGCACTAAATTGAAAATATTAAAATATGAGTGAATTAACTATGAACAAGAGTATATAGTAAATGAATATGAAGTTTAAAATGTATAATTTCTATCCCTAAAAATTTAAATTTTAAATTTAATGAATAAAAATATTAAAGAACCTTGAGTACCAATAAAGAACTAGAAGCAAACTAAAAATGAAATATGTGTTTAAATATGAATATAGATCAAGGATTATTACAAATCATTTCGAAATTATAAGTGATAAAAAAAGTAAGATACACGAAATCAAGGTGAGTTATGGTGTTGAACTCCTTCTTGTATGTGTTTAAATTGTTTAATTCAATTTATGATTATTAGAATACTTAAAAGAATTTATTGAGTCATTTACTATCATTAATATTTGAATTATTGAAATTATGATATGAAATTGAGAATCTGAGAACTTTACTAATCATTGTGTTTGATTTTGATTGTGTTACGCTATTGTGTGAGCTAATGACAAAATCCAACTCTGTCGGGGGTTATACCATCAGACTACGTGCACATAGGTGAAAGTGAATACAATTAAAGGGAGAAGTTACTGTTCTGAAAATTATGAAGTGTGAAACAGTGCTGAAATGTATATATTAATATGTTTTTTTCAGTACTGTTTAAGTGAAAATAGTGATTTGTGAAAATTTGTGATTTTGTAAAATGCTGTCATTAGTCGAATTATTTGAATTATCCAAATTAGTTGAATTATTTGAATTATCTGAATTATTTGAATTATCTGAGATATCCGTATGAGATGAGAAAGTTCAGAAATGCATATAGTAATATGTTTCATTCAGTACTTTTAAGTGATTATTTAATATATGATTGAATTGTTATCGATAATAAAAAGTTAAATTATTATAAATTTTATTTAATTGAAATAGATCTGTAATGAGCCTTAATGATATATTAAATTGTAATAATTGATTTGTAGGCTAGGTAATGTTTAAAACGTATATGCTAATTAAGGGCACTATATCATCACTGAGTTGACGTCTCATCAAAGCGTCTGTGTTTTTGGTATAAGTGATTCAGTTCAATAACTTCTTGTTTTCTTTATGTCAACAAGAAGTAAGAGCAATATAATTATGTGTTGGTATTTATGAGTAATTTATATATTTAATGGATAAGTCTACTTGCTCCGTAGATATATGTAAATGATATTAGTTAACTATGAACGCAAAGTTCATTATCAAAGAAATTGTATGAGAGTAAGTTTGATTACTTAAGATTGTGTTATTTTAAAAAAAAAAAATTATATCATGGGAAAGTAGTTGAACAACAGTGAAAATTTTTTAGCCCACCTAAGTATGAAGTATTAAGTATTTAACAAATTACTTATTTATAATAAAATAAAATCAGATGTGAGTTCTACGTGGTACCTGATAGCTTTTAGTCTAACTAGACCCTGTGACCGTCGCATCTCTATTTCTGGAGTGTGATATCACTGTGGACTTTTTTAATTTACCATTTTTTTGCCTTATTCTCATATTTAATGATAAAATTTTTTAAAATACAAAATTATTATTATTATTATTATTATTATGAGACAAAATTTTAATATTTTCATCAATTTTTAATATTGCAACTAAACATTGAAAAATAAGTCATTTGAAAAATATTTTTCGAAGGTAAATTATTTTTTGGAAACAAATAACTTTAACTGAAAATATTTTTTCTAATTACTTATTTAAAATATTACTAATATCCTTTAGTCATTTAGATAATAAAGATAAATAAAAAGTTATAATTAGCAAAATTTTTGTGAAGAATTTTAAACTTGTTGCTAAATGCAATGAGTTCTAAGGATAAAATATATTGAGATAAGAAAGCAAGAATATTTATAAAATGTTTGAAAAAAGAATCTCTATTTTGTATTCCTTCTGTTTACAAATAATTATAGCTCCCAAAATATCATATTCAAAAATAAGTGTCACATTTATTGATTTTAGAAATAATAATTTTTTTCCAATTCTATCCTTTACAAATTATGGATATTAATTCTTATAGATAGATAAGTTATTTTGAAAATGTATTTTTTTCATTTATAAAAAATACCTCCACTTTATAAAATGTGGATGTTCTTACAAACTAATATTAAAAAATTTTCAAATTTTTCTTTTTGTAAATTGTGTCTCTTTTATGTAAATAATAGGTGCCTATGTGAGTTGCAAAATATAATGTACGTTTTTCTACTATTTATAAAAGATAACATTATTTTATTATTTATAAAATATAATGCACAAAATTCATAATTCCTTTGTTCCGAAAGGATAGTCTACTCTCTATTTTCATATAGATTAAAAAAATAGTAATTATTATAGCTAAAAGACAATTTTTATTCATATATTTTTCTATTATATCCTTTTTAAATAATACATAAGTAATTATTATATTAAAATAATAAATAAAAATTAATAAAGATTAAGATACAATAGACAATTTAAGAGTTAATTATAATAAAAAAAAAGAAAAGTGGATTATATTTTGTGACAAACCAAAAAGAAAAAATGAATTTTTTTTAGGATGGAGAGAGTAGAATTTTACTCTTTTTTTTCAAATTTTAGTTCAATTAAGTTTTGCTTATTTTTTAAAATATATTATTTAATTAAATTTCAAATGTTAATTTTTTTAAAGAGGAGAATTATCATTCATAAATTTTAAAAAATTATATTAAAGATTCTTTATGTCTTGCATCGAAACCATCAATTGAATTAATATTTTTTATCGATTTTGTGAATCTATGCGAAAAAGGTATAATTTGCATTAAAATTGAAAGCTATTGATTCAATTTATAGTTTTGATGAGTTCTTAAATTTTGCATCAAAACTGAAAAACTCCTTTCTCTTATGTTGCAATCGCACAAAGGTAATTAACAAGTGAAAAAAATCATTTTAAATCTCTTAAGTTTTTATTATTGAACATTAAATATTTTAGATTTTTATTTACTTTGATTTTTTTTTAAACTTTTGAGGAGTTATTTAATGATAAAAGTCATTAGAGATAATTTTTAAATGATTTAAAAAAATGTGCTTAATAGTTAAAACTTCAAAAATAAAAAGTATGAAAAAGATAGTTTTTTTAGATTCTTTTTCTCTATTGAATTTGATAGTGAAATAAAAAACTTTTTATCGTGCAGCTTACATTTTTCTTAAAAGTATAAAAATTCAAGAAAAATATATAAAATAATAAAATTTTAAAAATTTAGTATACAAAATAAAAAATATATAAAATTTATAATTAATTTTCTTTTTCCGCTAATAATAATTATATATTTTATCATGTTATTTATTATAATATTATATTTATCAATAAAAATAGAATTTAAGTAAAAAATTATATTAATATAGCTTATTGAGTAAATAAAAAAAATATTTCCACAAAAAAATGCGGGTGTCGTTGACTTGTCCTTTTCTAATTAGGGTCGTGCACTGCTATGCTTGCAAAATTTTTTAATTTGTTCATATTTCAAAAAAGCATGCTTCTTTTAAAAAAAATATTATTAATTATTTTTCGTTACTAGATTTATTGTACTAATATCATTATTTTTTGAAAGTTATTTTTAACTCCTTTTTTTTTCAGATGGAGGGAGTTGTTTTTTTTTTTTAAGTGAATGATTTAAAAATAAATTATATTTTTGCTAACATTTTGTAGAAACTACAAGTATTTTTTAAGAATTTATTTTTTTAATTTGGGTTAGTAACAAAATAATAAATTTTTTATTACTTGAAAATGCAAAATATTTGTAAAAAGAAAGTGATGATGTAACATTTAATAATTTAAACTAATTGCTGAATATATGGAGTTAAAAATAAAATATACTTTTTCTATATTATGTAAGAATATAAGGAATTTTTTAAAATATGATTGGTTTTCATAATACAATATGTTATAAACAAATTAAATACAAACAAAAAATAGAGATGTAATTATCTAAAATCCTAAGCTATCTAAATCCATAATTTTCTCAATACATCTGTGCTACATATAAATGTAGAAATTGAGAAGAATAATAAAAATTTTAATAGTGATTTTAATAAGATTTTCAAATCTTGGCATTCATTTTTTTTCTTTTCTTTTTTTTTCTTGATTAGTTTCTAATAAAGAAATGAGAGAGCGGAATTTTTAAGGAGACTAGTGTTTTGTATGACAGTCGTTGCATATTGATTATACTCGTTATATATTTATTTAATTTTTTTATTTATATAATATTAAAGTGTATATAAATTCTCATTTAGATTGAGTCATTAAACTACATCATATTTTAGAAATATAGTAAATATTTTTTTTATTATATGTCAACATATTGATTTTTACAATTTTTATTATATGTTAGTTGCTTTTATTTTTTTTTTTTGAAGAAAAATTAAATTGATTTATAAAAATCATCATATAACTTCTATTATAAGTTTTATAATTAATTTACATGTTTTGTTAATAATTTTCTCTATAATCTCTTGTAGTAAATAAATATATTTTAATAATAAAAAAAATTAATCTAATAAATTAATATAAATAATAATAAATATACTAGATATAGATACACATTAATCCTAATAAAAATTTAAAGATTATGTAACACACTCACTGTAACAGAAACAAGATACTAGGATGATATTAGGAGATAGTGCTCGAATATTACTCTTCTGTATTTGTGTAACTTATCCAAACAACTATGCCATGTATGTATAGAAGAACCTCCCCATTAGAGAAGGTTAATACCAATTAAATAACCTAACGCAATTTGAATACAACCATTAGTATCATTATCATAATTTCAACTATCATATAGATATGATTTGTGATTTTATGTATTTTTCGTTAGGTTTATTTTCGATTTGTGATGTGTTGTATAACAGTAAATTTACTCTGTTTGCGACTTGGATGATGGTTATAGTTTGAGACATATAAACAACCTGTTAGGCTCATTACATATACATATACTGTTGAATAAATTAAATAAAAGAAAAATTTTAAAATATTTGATCATTTTCTTTTTCTAGTTCCTGCCAAAGAGAAGAGACAAAATGTATGAAATTTACTAATTAAGAAATAGGAACAATTAATGTATGCATGTGTGTTGTAGGTTTAATAAGATTGTTTTGATTGTCTTTCACATGTGCATGATTTTGACATATTTAGGTAATTCCTTAAATATTTAACAATTTCATTTACAATCTCTAAGCACAATTAGCACTGTAAATGGTGAAATAACTATGAGGAAAAAATATAAAAGGTTTGATTTATTTTAATTTAATAGAGAAAATCAAAATATTTCACTTCTGATAAATTTTCATTATACTAAAGAAATTATCCAAGTTTGAGGAAAGGCTTAACTACGCTTTAACAGGTGGCTTGAGTGCTATCTAGGTTGCTGGGTTCAGAATGTTTCTACCTCAGTTTCAAATCATGCGCCCATCATTCTTCGGTTCTTGGATATTGTGCGAAATAACAAATTTATTCCTTTAAATTTGAAACTGCATGGCTGTGCGAACCGAGTATCTCAAATATGATTCGTAATGGTTGGCTTGGTGCAAGATATGATGACATTATTTCTAAAATTAGAAGTTGTGGTGTACATTTGCAATACTAGGGTAAGTAGCTTCAGTTGCGATTCTGGAAAGATATTGTTAAGACTACAACTGATATTTAACATTTTAAGGGAGCTAGTGATGATCAAGAGATAGCAGAGTGTTCTCAGTTGAAGGATGAGCTAAATTTATTGCTACAATAAGAGAAGACTTTTGGCAGCAAAAGGGCCAAAGTTTTTTGGCTTCAGGGTGGTGACACAAATACCAGTTCTTTCATGCGTGTGCTTCAGCTAGGAGGAGGGCGAACCATATAGCGGGTCTCTATGATAATCATAACGTTTTTCATGAGGATCCTTAGAAAATCTCATATATCTCATATATTATTCTTAATTATTTTACTGATTTGTTTGTAGAGTCTAGTGTTGAGTATGACCTTACTATCAGTCATATTATCCCTGTGCTGTCAGCTAGGGATAATGCCCACCTTTTAGCTCTATTTTTTGACGAAGAATTTAAGAATGTTCTTTTTCATATGCATCCTGACAAAGCTCTAGTGCCTGATAGTATGAATCCTTGCTTTTTTTCATAAATTTTGGAACATAGTTGTTTCTGATGTTACTAATAGTTGTCGGGAGTGGTTGGTTTTTGTTGTCCTCCTGTCTTCCCTTAATGCTAAAATTATGGTTCTTATTCAAAAAATTGACAAACCATAACATGTTAAAAATTTTAGACCTATTTCTCTTTGTAATGTCATTTACAAGATTCTGGTGAAGGTTTTAGTAAATAGGCATAAATTAGTTCTGGTTAAAGTTATTTCTATTTCTCAGTTTGCCTTTTTGCTTAGTAGATTAATCACGGAAATGGCTTGGTTGCTTTCGAGCTCATCCATTATACAAAATGGAAAACCACTGGCAAGCATGGTTTGACAGCTTTGAAAGAAGATATCTACAAGGCCTACGATAGGGTGGATTGGGGTTTTCTAAGGGTGGTCAAGCTAAAGATGAATTTTGATGGTAGATAGGTTAATCTTATTATGTTATGTATTTCATCGGTTTCCTATATGTTCAAGTTGAATGGGGCAGAGTTTGCTCCTATTTCCCCAAGTAGAGGCTTAAGATAGGGAGATCCACTTTCTCCTTACTTATTGTTGATTTGTGAAGAGGGTTTATAGGCTTCATTTCACCAAGCGCAGGCTGCTGGTCATATCCATGGTTGTAAAACTGACAGTCATACCCCTAGCATTTTTCACCTTTTGTTTGCAGATGACAATTATTTTTTCTTTTAGGCTACAGCTAGAGAAGGTGTCTATGTTAAAAAAATACTGGAGACTTATGAATGAGTGTCCAGGTAATTGATTAACTTTCAAAAATGAGATATTTTCTTTAGTCTTAATGTTCCTAAGGATTTGAGACAATTAATCTTTTTCATTTTGAATGTTTTTATGCCCCTTAGTCATGGTAAATATCTTGGTCTCCCATCTCTTGTTGGTTGTAATAAAAAGGGTGTATTTGCGTTTATAAGAGATTCGATTTAGAACCACCTCTAGAGTTGAAGGGCCACCCATTATCTAAAGCCAACAAAGACATCTTAATTAAGTTTGTTGCCTTATCTATCCTCGCTTATTGTATAAGCGTCTTCCTTATGTCGGTCTCTATGTCTATGGAGTTAGAACGAATGATTAATTCTCTTTGGTGGGGTTGGAAGGCGGATGAGCGTCAAAAGGGTTTAATATTTTTGGGTCCCTAAATTATAACTAAATTAACACTTAGGTCTCTCAACATTTGAGTAATTATTTTGAAGGACCTAACTAATGTAATTGTTACACTGTGAGGTCCTTCCATCCAAATTTCCATTTTATATGTACTGAAAAATGAATATTACTCAAAAGTGAGGCATCTAAGTGTAGGGAATTTAATATTTTTGGATCCCTAAATTATGACTAAATTAACACTTAGGTCCCTCACTTTTGAGTAACATTAACTTTTCAATCCATATAAAAAGAAAAAAAGACAGAAATTTGGATAGAAAGACCTTATAATGCAACGGTAACATTAGTTAGATCTTTCAAAATAATTACTCAAACATTGAGGGAACTAAATATTAATTTAGTCATAATTTGGGGACCTGAAAATATTAAACCTGCATAAAAAAATACATTGATTGTCATAGGAGAGAACGTGTTTTAGTAAGAAAGATGGGGGGAATGAGTTTCCTATACCTTCATTGCTTTAATTTGGCAAGCTAGGTTAGCGTCTTCTCACCAATCAGAGTACTCCTCTTTATCAGATTCTTAAGGCTAAATACTTTCCTAATGACTAAAGACTAAAGTTATTTTAAGATATTTTAAATTTCACAAGGATAATATCATCAATCGCATTATTCCTTCTCCTCATTCCCACCTTTATATATAGTATAGACATAGATAAACATCAATCCTAATAAAAACTTGAAGATCATGTAACATACTCACTATAATAGAGATAGGATACCATGGCGAAATTAGGAGATAATGCCTGGATATTACTCTTTTGTATTTGTGTAACTTATCCAAACAACTATGCCATGTATGTATAGAAGAACCTCCCCATTAGAGAAGGTTAATACCAATTAAGTAACGTAACGCAGTTTGAATACAACCATTAGTATTATTATCATAATTTTGCAACTATTGTATAGATATGATTTGTGATTTTACATATTTTTTTTTGTTAAGTTTGTTTTCAATTTGTGATGCATTGTATAATGGTAAAGTTACTATGTTTGTGATGTGGATGACAGTTATAGTTTGAGTCATATAAACAACCTGTTAGGCTCCTTATATATATATATATATTGTTGAATAAATTAAATAAAAGAAATTTTTTAAAATAGTTGATCATTTTCTTTTTTCAGTCCTTCCAAAGAGAAGAGACGAAGTGTATGAAATCTACTAATCAAGAAATTGGAACAATGAATCTATGCATATGTGTTGTAAGTTTGATAAGATTGTTTTGATTTTTTTGCATATGTGCATGCTTTTGAAATCTTTAGGTAATTCCTTAAATGTCTAATAATTTAAGTTACAATCTCCTAGAGCAATTAGGTAGCACTATAAATGGTGAAGCAGCTATGAGAAAAAAATATTAAATTTTTACGAGTTTTATTTATTTTAATTTAATGGAAAAATCAAAATATTTCGCTTCTGGTAAATTTTCATTATACTAAAAAAATTATCCAAGTTTGAGGAAAGGCTTAACTACGCTTTCACTTCTGACGGGTGGGTTGAGCACTATCTAGGTTGCTGGGTTCAGAATATTTCTGCCTTAGTTTCGAATCATACGCCCATCATTTTTTGGTTCTCGAATATTGTGCGAAATAAGAAATTTTATTCCTTTAAATTTGAAAATGCATGGCTTTGTGAATCGGGTATCTCAGACGTGATTTGTAGTTATTGGCTTGGTGTAGGATCTGATGACATTGTTTCTAAAATTATGAGTTGTGGTGTACATTTGCAGTGGTGGCGTAAGTAGCTTCGGTTGCAATTCTAGAAAGATATTCTTAAGATTAAAGCTAATATCGAACATCTTATGTGAGTTAGTGATGATCAAGAGATAACAGAGTGTTCTCGGTTGAAGGATGAGCTAAATTTATTACAATAATTGTGAGATCCACTTTCTCCTTACTTGTTGTTGATTTGTGCAGAGGGTTTTTAACCTTTATTTCATCAAGTGCAGGCTGCTGGTCATATCTATGGTTGTAAAATTAACAGTCATACCCCTACCGTTTCCCACCTTTTATTTGCATATGACAGTTACTTTTTCTTCTAGGCTACTGCTAAAGAAGGTGACTATGTTTAAGAAAATATTGGAGACTTATGAATGGGTGACCCGATAATCGATTAACGTCCAAAAATCAAGTATTTTCTTTAGTCCTAATGTTTCTAAGGATTTGAGGCAACCAATCTCTGCTATTTTGAATGTTTTTAATCATGGTAAATATCTTGGTCTCCCATCTCTTGTTGGTCGTTATAAAAAGGGTGTATTTACCTTTATAAGACATTAGATTTAGAACCACCTCCAAAGTTGGAAGGGCCATCTTTTATCTAATGCTGGGAAAGAAATCTTGATTAAGTCTGTTCATCTATCCTCACTTATTGCATGAGTATCTTCGTTACACCAGTCTCTAAGTGTACGGTGTTAGAATGAATTTTTAATTCTTTTTAGCGGGTTTGGAAGGCCGATGAGCATCGAAATATACATTGCTTGTCATGGGAGAGAATGTGTTCTAGCAAGATAGATGGGTGAATGGGTTTCCAACACCTTCGTTGCTTTAATTTGGCACTTTCAGGCATGCAAGGTTAGCATCTTCTTACCAACCAGAGTACTCTTCTTTATCAAATTCTTAAGGCTAAATACTTTTCTAATGGCGATTTTTATAACGCTGCTCTTTGACATAATCCGAGCTTTACTTGGAGGAGTCTTTTGTCTGCTCAAGAGTTGTCAAAGCCAAGGCTTCATTGGCATGTTGGTAATGACCTTCTTATTAACATTTGGTCTCAACCATGGCTTATTAATGCTCAATCTTTTTTTGTTTCATCTCCTATTGTTCCTAAATTTGAGGATTGCAAGATAGCAAATTTGACTGACCATTTGACAAGGCAATTGAATAGTTATTTTATTCATCGTCTGTTCTCTCCTGAGGATGCTGATTTGATCATGCTTATTTATTGGGCTTGAAGAATAAGATGCATAGATTTGTGTGGCATTATTTAAAAAAATGGCCATTATAGTGTAAAATCAACTTATTTCTTAGCTTTTCATAGAGCTCATTTGGATTATGGTTCTCATCCTGATGTTTTCTGGAAGCATCTATGGCAATTTTATATTCCTCCAAAGGTAATGAATTTTATATGGAGGTTTCCATATAATATCCTACCTACTCAGGTTTGATTATTTTCGAAGGCATTCATGTTGTGCGCTCATGCCTACTTTGTGATGAGGAGGTGACTGATGTCCATGTTTTGTTTAAATGTTCTAAAGTTGCTTCTTATTGTTTGTCTATAGGGATTGACACCTCTAACGTTCAACTAGAAGTTTTTATTCTCTAGTTTTTTAATCTGCTGTAGGTTCATGGCAAAGACAAGTTTGAGGAGTTCTATGTGATACTATAGTCCCTTTGGTCGCATCGCAATTAGATGCTTTGGCAAAGGACGGGTGTAAATGCCTTTGTTTCTATGGCATTGGGATTTTGTTTCCTTCAAGACTGGCAATATGCTAAAGCTGCAATTCCCATCCCTTGCTGCCACTTGGGGCTATTATCTAAAGAGGATAAATGGAGACCAACACCAGCAGGTTTCCTCAATTGCAATGTGGATGGTAATGTCGATGCTCACCATGGGTGTGCTAGTTATGGTGCAATCTTTCGAGATCCAAATGGGAGGGTCCTTTATGGTCTGTTGAAACACCTTTCGGGCTAGTTGCATCCTCAAATGGCTAAATTGTTTAGCTTGCAAGAGGTCCTTTCTTGGATCAAAGCACACCAGCTTGCTAGGGTTATAATTGAGATTGATGCTAAGGTTATTTTGGATGAAATTCGACACCCTTCTAATGCTATCTTAGAATGGCGTGATATGGTGGCTGATTGCATTTTTTTTGTAATAACCGTAATGAGGTCACTATTACCTGAGTTAGGAGAACAACAAACAGAGTTGCTCATAGTTTGGCTCGTGAAGCCTATTCAAATGTTGATTTTCATATTTGATTTGAGCTTCCATCAAACATCAAAGCTCTATTTGTTTCTAATTTAAGTTTGATCAGTGCATGAGATTTATTTCCCTTTAAAAAAAATAATAATTAAACTAAATTGATTAGTTAGGTTGGTTTGGTTTGATTTTGTGCACAATTTAATCTAATTGACTTTTTAAAAATTTTAATATATTTAATTTGTATTTTTCCACTTCAGTTTAAATTTAACCAATGAAACGCTCATTTCATTTGAAAATTTCATTTTCTCTATGATTAATATCATCTTTAGAAAGGTCAGAGATAGGGATGGAAGCGGGATAAGTATTTTAAGGTATTTGTACACTCCGATTTGTTTCATGAGGATACGAGTAGGCATAAATGAGTATAAGATGGACATGGATAATGAAATTATAATCCGCAACATATATAAGTATGGTATAGGTAAAAGATTTTGGGTACCCACTATCCATTATTGTAATGGTTTTATTCATAAGTATGTGTTGGTACCTATTCATTTATTCTCAAAAATATATTTCAAATACATAATTTAAAATTTTGAGGATGTTATAACCATTTAAAGAGTTCTTTAAACAAGCTTGGGACAAATACGAAGGGTAAAATTTTAAACGAATTCAATATAAGTACTTAAATGTATATTTAAAAAGAATTGAAATAGATATAAATAATAAAATTTTAAACAGATTGAGTTTAGGAATATCCATTTATTTCTATCTCTAATTAAAAATATTAAAATATCATAAATTACAATCAATTCATTCAGTATTTCTCTTTTTAAAGGAAAAAATTTTCACATGTAATTTGCTTAGAAATTATAATATCAAATTAATTTATCATATAGGTTGTCCGCAAAACATACTTCACTCTAATAATATAATTAACAAAAAAAAAATGGACATAATAATAATAAAATAATACTAGTATGTTGGTATATTGAATCCATAAATAGTGAATATATATATATATATATATATATATATATATATATATGTATATGTATGTACATATACACGCAAATTAATTTGCTATGTGCATTGTACATGAAACATACTTCACTCTAATCATATAATTAATTACAAAAATGGACATAATAGCAATAAAATAATATTAATATGTTGGTATATTGAATCTATGAATAGTGAATATATATATATACACACACATATGTATACATATGTGTATATATCTGTACATATATACACATTTTCGTGTGTGTATATATATATATACACACACTCATATGTATATATCTATGTATATATGCGTATGTGTATACATGTATATACAGTACATGTATACACATACGCATATATACATATGTGCATATATATATACAAGTGTATATATATATATATATATATTATAATTACGTTTTACTATTAGATTATAAATTTTTGGGAGTAAATTGCATTTTATTATATTTTTATATTTGATAATTAATTCAGAGACACTAAGAGTACCAATGTTCTCCTTGACAAGAATATAATTTATTTATATAAGCTAATTTCTAGTAAGCTATAAAAATACATATTGATATAGAGTTATATAAATTTTTATTTTTTTTAGAAATGCACAACGTTGTAAAAAGAGGTGTCGATCTTGATCCTAGGTGCTGCAATTTGAATACAACCATTAATATCATTATCATAATTTTGCAACAATCATAAAGATATGATTTGTGATTTTACGTATTTTTCGTTAAGTTTGTTTTCGGTTTGTGATGTGTTGTATAACAGTAAAGTTACTTTGTTTGTGATTTTGATGATGGTTATAGTTTGAGTCATATAAACATGTTATGCTAGTTATGTATACATATATTGTCGAATAAATTAAATAATAGAAATTTTTTAATATAGTGGATCATTTTCTTTTTCCGTTTCCTGCGAAAGAGAAGAGATGAAGTGTATGAAATCTAATAATTAAGAAATTGGAACAATTAATATATGCATGTGTATTGTAGATTTAATAAGATTTTTTTTATTTTCTTTCACATGTGCATGCTTTTGACATATTTATGTAATTCCTTAAATATCTAACAATTTTAGTTACAATATCCAAGAGCAATTAGGTAACACTGTAAATGGTGAAGTAGCCATGAGGAAAAAACATCAAATTTTTACAAGTTTGATTTATTTTAATTTAATAAGGAAAATCAAAATACTTTGGTTTTGCTAAATTTTCATTATATTAAAAATTATTCAAGTTTGAGGAAAGGCTTAACCATGCTTTCGCTTTTGACGAGTGGCTTGAGTGCTATCCAAGTTGCTGGGTTCAAAATGTTTTTGCCTGAATCATATCCCATCATTCTTTGGTTCTCGGATATTGGCTTGGTGCAGGATATGATGAAATTGTTTCTAAAATTAGGAGTTATGGTGTACATTTGCAGTTATGGGGTAAGTAGCTTCGGTTACGATTCTGGAAAATTATTGTTAAGATTAAAGTTGATATCGAACATCTTAGGGGAGCTAGTGATGATCAAGCAATAGTAGAGTGTTCTCGATTGAAGGATGAGTTAAATTTATGCTACAACAGGAGAAGACTTTTTGGCAGCAAAGGGCCAAAGTTTTTTTGCTTCAGGACGATAAGGCAAATACCCTGTTCTTTTATGTGTCTTCTTTAGCTAGGAGGAGGGTGAACCATGTGGCGGGTCTCTTTGATATTCGTAACTTTTTCATAAGGAGCCTTAGGAAATCTCAGATGTTAATCTTAATTATTTTACCAACTTGTTTGCAAAGTCCAGTGCTGATTATGACCCTATTGTCAGTCTCATTACCCCCGTGCTATCAGCTGAGGAGAATGCTTGCCTATTAGCTCTGTTTTTTGATGAAGAATTTAAGAAGGCTATTTTTCAGATGCATCCTGACAAAACTCTAAGGCTTGACGGTATGAATCCTTCATTTTTTTTCATCAATTTGGAATATAGTTGGTTTTGATGTTACTAATAGTTGTCGGTAGTGGTTGGTTTTCGATGTCTTTCTATCTTCCCTTAATGCTATAAGTGTGGTTCTTATTCGAAAAATTGACAAACCACATGTTAAAGATTTTAGGCCTATTTCTCTTTGTAATGTCATTTACAATATTTTGGCGAAGGTTTTAACAAATAGGCATAAATTGGTTCTAGATAAAGTTATTTCTATTTCTTAGTCTACCTTTGTGCTTGGTAGATTAATCATAGATAATGTCCTGATTTCTTTCAAGCTTATCCATTATATGAAATGGAAAACTTCTGGCAAGTGTGTTTTGACGGCTTTAAAGTAGATATTAGCAAGGCCTACGATAGGTTGGATTGGGGTTTTTTAAGTACAGTCGTGCTGAAGATGGATTTTGATGGTAGATGGATAAATCTTATTATGTTATGTATTTCATTAGTTTCCTATATGTTCAAGTTGAATGAGGCGAAGTTTGGTCTTATTTCCCCAAGTAGAGGCTTAAGACAAGGAGATCCACTTTCTCCTTACTTGTTATTGATTTGTGCGGAGGGTTTATCTACTTTATTTCATCAAGCGCAGGCTGCTGGTCATATCCATGGTTGTAAAATTAACAGTTGTACCCTAGCATTTCCCACATTTTGTTTGCAAAAATGACAGTTACTTTTTCTTCTGTGCTATAACTAGAGAAGGTGGCTATGTTAAGAAAATATTGGAGACTTATGAATGGATGTTCGAGAAATCGATTAACTTCCAAAAATTAAGTACTTTCTTTAGTCCTAATATTCCCAAGGATTTGAGGCAATCTATCTTTGGTATTTTGGATGTTTTTACTCACTTTAATCCTAGCAAATATCTTGGTCTTCCATCTCTTGTTGGTATAATAGAAAGGGTGTATTTGCCTTTATAAGAGATTGGCTTTAGAACCACCACTGGAGTTGGAAGGGCCATCTATTATGTAAAGCTAGGAAAGAAATTTTGATTAAGTCTGTTGCCCCAACTAGCGCCGCTTATTACATGAGCGTCTTCCCTTGTGTCGATCTCTAGGGAATGGATTTCATACACCTTCATTGCTTTAATTTGACACTTTTGGGCAAGCAAGGTTGGCGTCTTCTCACCAACCAGAATTCTCTTCTTTATCAGATTCTCAAGGCTAAATACTTTTCTAATGATGATTTTTATAACAATGCTCTCTGACGTAATCCGAGCTTCAGTTGGAGGAGTCTTTTATTAGCTCAAGAGTTGTTAAAGGAAAGGGTTCATTGGCCTGTTAGTAATACATTTGGTCTTAACCATGGCTTATTAATGTCAATCTTTCTTCGTTTCATCTCCTATTGTTCCTAAATTTAAGGATTGCAAGGTAGAGGATTTGATTGACCATATGACAAGGCAATGGAATAGTTATTTTATTCATCATCTATTCTTTCATGAGGATGATGATTCGATCATGCGTATTCCACTAGGCTTGTAGAATAAGATGGATAGATTTGTGTGGCATCATTCAAAAAATGGTCATTATATTGTAAAATTAGCTTATTTGGATTCTAGTTCTCATCCTGATATTCCCTAGTAGCGTCTATGGCAACTTCATATTCCTCCAAAGGTCAAGAATTTTATATGGAGGTTGCTGCATAGTATCCTACCTACTAGGGTTCAATTATTTCCGAAGGGAGTCCTTATTGCGCGCTTTTGCCTTTTTTTGTGATGAATAGGAGACTGATGTCCATGTTTTGTTTATATCTTCTAAAGTTACTTCTTATTCATTGTCTATAGGGGTTGACACATCTAACCTTCAACCAGAAGTTTTTATTCTCTAGTTTTTTAATCTATTGTAAATTCATGGCAAAGAGGTTCGAGGAGTTCTGTGTGATGCTATGGTCCCTTTAGTATCTTCTCAATCAGATGCTCTGGCAAGGGACATGTGTGGATGCCTCTGTTTCTATGGCATTGGGATTGCGTTTCCTTCAAGATTAGCAGAATGCTAAAGCTGTAATTCCCATCCCTTGCTTCCACTTGGGGCTACTATCTAAAGTGGATAAATGGAGTTCACCGCCAGCAGGTTTCCTCAAGTGCAATGTGGATGCTGTTAGTAATTGCCTTTAGTATTTGACCACGTCTTTACAGTTTTTTATTTTTTATTTTTTTTTGAATAAGTCTTTAAGCATGATTTACTTGTTGCTTAATTATAGGAGATTAGTTCAGTTTTTTTCCGGATTATTAGCAGTAGTTGCTAAGTAGTGATGTCTTTTTTTCTCTATAAATATTCAGCAGTAAATAAGAATAATGTGCTTCCAAGTCCAATATATTCCAGTTTATAAAACATTTTCATATATCTTCATATCAGTTTTTTTT
>CANUEP010080084.1:0-18729 GCA_947857235.1 Jatropha podagrica | reverse complement strand
GACATGTAATGCATTTATGCAGTTGTAGAATTATTAGGAGTAGAAGAGAAGCATGCATGAAGTGCTAAAATTAAATAGGCGGATTTTCGATTTACATACCTGATTTAATCGACGATCGCTTCTTAACTCCAGATTAAGCTCATCGTTAAGGGAATATTAATTAGTTCGATTTATGTGACCAATTAACAAATAAGGAAGCAATAAAGCTGAAATTAAAAAAATGCAGAAAAGCAGTAAAGAATCGCAAAGAGCGTAAGGGAGAAGGGATGTCCGTCAACACAGACTGAGCGCCTAAAAACGGAGGCCCGAGGGCCAAATTTATAGCCTCCGGAGACCCGAGGGCGGTCATGCCTGCCCCGGAAGGCGGGCGTGCCCGCCTGGCTGGGCGAGCGTGCCTCACTCTCTCTTTTTTTCACTCCGGAGGCTTTTCCGGGAGTTCCGGACCTCCAAAAAATATTCCAGGACTAGTTGCGCGATCCTCATAATTTTTCGGACATTTCAAGTACCATATTGGCATGCTTTCGGTGAATTTCTAAAATGGCCTTTGGTTCGGCCGGGCTGTTTGTAGTTCGGGAAAATAGGCTTTTTGAGCCTAAAAAATTGAGTATTCACAGGTAGCTATAGTGTTCTGAAAGGAAGCATTCTACTCTGTTAGCATAGTCTGAAAATGGGTCTCTTGTTCCTCGAGCATTTCTTCCATCAGTGCTCTAAATCATTGGGTAGAGCCATTGTCGTTTTCCTTCTCTGGTAAAAGCAAACAAAGAAGGGTATTAGTATATGTCCATTGTAGAAATTCAGTACTCAGGTTATGGTTTGAGGCTTTTGGTGAAGTAGGTGCTCAAGTCTAGTTTGAAGCTTTGGTAAAGTTGGAAGCAATGCACGAACCAAGATTTCAGGGCATGACTCGGGCATTGCCCCAGTTTGGGGAAGTGGAAGTGCTTGGGTTCGATCTAAGGCCTTTGGTGAATCTGAGGTGCTTAGGTCAGGTTTTGAGGATTTCTAGTAAATCTGAGGTGCACAGGCCAAGTTTGAGACTTTGGTGCAGTTGGGAAGCAATGTGCGAGCCAAGATTTGAGGACATGACTTAGGCATTGCTCCTAGTTTGAGGATGTGAAGGTGCTTAGGTTTGATTTAAGGCTTTTTAGTATTTTGAGGTGCTCAGGTCAGGTTTCAGGCTTTCTGGTAAATCTGAGGTGTTCAAGTCAAATTTGAGGCTTTGGTGAAGTCACGAAGCAATGCACAAGCCAAGATTTAAGGGCATGACTCGAGCATTGCCCTTTGTTTGAGGAAGTAAAGGTGTTTAGTTTTGATTTAAGGCTTTTTCCTATTTTTTGGTGCTCAAGTTAGGTTTGAGGCTTTGGTGAATTATGGCGCTCAAGCCAAGTTTGAGGCTTTCTAGTATTTTGGATGCTCGGGTCAGGTTTGAGGCTTTGGTGAATTATGGTGCTCAGGTCAGGCTTGAGGCTTTTGGTGATGTAATCTGGATATATGCTCAGTAGGGATTGATGTTTAGTTTTACCACTAGTTGATGTTTGGGATACCACTGGATTAGTGTTTGGTTTTACCACTGGATTGGTCACTATTTGTTTAGCCTTTTGGTCCATAACATGTTATGCGCGAATACATGAATGTTATGCCAGAAGGGTGCATATAATCCTAGGGATCGAATCTAGGGTCATTACATGCTTTTGGTGGATTGGTTTGAGTGTCCCATCCACCTAGAGTTGGTATATACCTCATCATTTGACCATGTCGTATCAAATGGAACGATTGGTACACCAAACCCATTACCCTACTATAAGTAATGGAGGGGCGCAGGATGAGTGAGCAACCTTCTCAACCCGAGATAGCTCTAAGGAAGATTGCCCCAAAGTGATAATGGCAACTCGGTTTGCTTAATTCTAATGACGAGAAAGGATCCCAAATGATGAATCTATACGTATGCGAGGTGATTTCAATTTCAACCCGAACTGGAGATCCAAAACCTACTCAGTAGTCCTCTTACCACATTTCTTAATTTTAAAAATGTTAAAGGTCCCTAGGGGAGTTGCCGCCATCCTATAAGTCCTATCCCGGGTGCCATGCGAAAGACTCACAGTGGCAAAGTCTAACCGAATGGTCCCATTGGTTAGTTTGTCACGAAAGAAACTGGAAAACATTCAACACTGGTCAGAACCCAGGTGTGGTCCTCTCTCGGTTTGTTTTAATTTTAGGTTAGCCCTATATGCAATTAGTTAGTGTGATTAGTCGATCTGATTATCAATTTTACCAATTTAAAGGCGCCGTTTAGCATTTAAGTGATGTCTGGTTTGGCTCTTTGGAGCGCTTTGAGTGATGTGTGAGAGTTGCCGCCTTACTTTATTTTTGTTTTCAGGGAAAATATAAGGTAAAAACCCCGTGTATGACCCCTTAAATATGTGCCACAATGGATAAAAGCACTGGCCTCGAATCATTTGGGTTCGAGGACCAGGTTTTCGATTCTTTTGCATAGATCAACAGTTTGGGTCCAACTTGAAAAAAAAAATTATCATTTTGCATGAATGTTAGATTATCAATGCATGGGCATACTCATAATTCATGTCAATATCAAGAATATAATGCATTAAAAGTAAGCAAATAAAGGTATGTATTTCAGACGAGAGCTCGACTCTAATTGTAACACCCGCCGCCCAATCTAGGAGAACCAGACGGCGAATGCCACATTCAATGCTGGAGCACCGTCTTATCCTACTTAATACCTCTAGATCGTATATTAGAAGTGGCTAAGTTTTCATAAGGAGACAAGTAACATTTTTTAAAAAAAAAAAAACAAAACAGGGTTTAAGGAAAATTTCTACGAAAAATTCACAAGAGTTTCCCTCGAAAATCAACTTGCCACACGGCGAAAACAAATACACTTCCAATATAAATTCTCCTCCAACCCCAAAACTCCAATCAGCGCAGAAATCACACAGCACTTCTAAATGGTTGTATCAATTCACTTATGTTCTAACATGTTAATTCAACATTCATTCCAAGAAATATTTACTAACATTCATACACCATAAATATAACAAGAGAGTAATAATTAAACATCCATCAATCTCATTAATTACAATTCCAATATTTAAAACCTCAATAATTTTTATAATATTTTCCACACATGCCAAAATCACAAATTACTATATGTCCTACCCAAAAATAATATTTCTACTCTGATGCTACTCCTCCGGTCTTCGAATAGTGTCCACTGCTCTTAACCTGCGCATAATAAAAATCAACGCGCTGAGTGGAAGACTCAGTGGTGCTAAACAATTATTAATTAAAATAACAAAGAATTGTTGAAGCAACAAATCTTAAATATGCTTTAAAATACTCAAATCAAATATGAATTAAGTACTGGACACGTACTAATTAAATTTAAACATTTCGAAAATCATAAAGTTCATAAATAAAAATATATCTTCATTTTCTTATAGCAGAATAAAATTTCATTCTTAGTTAGGGGCTCGTACATATGCAAAAAGAAATATAAATAAATTCAATTTCTGAATCACATAATCATGGCCTATGAAAGCGCCACCACATATCATATAATCGTGGCCTGTGAAAGCGCCACCACATATCACATAATAAGCGTGTTAGCCTATTCATAAGGGCTGATAACCCTAGCATATGATCATAACTTCCACATAACAGAATGGCCTGATAAGCCTAGTATGCTCATCGGAATTAATCTCATCATACTACATTTCAATCGTGCATAGTAGAGCCCAAAATAAATCTGTTCTTTCACAAATGATCTTATTTCTTATACACAATTCCTTATCCAAAATATTTATAACCTAATACTTATTATTTCAACATTACGTAACTTACAACGTATAAATACTCATTAAGTTCTCTTATGTTCAAAACCAAAATCATACTTTCTTAATACATAAATATACATAGCTTAAAACACTTAAAAGTTAACATTTAAAAGACAAAAACATGCCTTACCCACTAAAGAAGGTTCGACCTCTTATTGAAAACAAAGGAGGAATGATTTCCTCCATTAAAAGTCTTAATTCCTAAATCAAATTCACTACTTAAAGCCATAAAATCATTACTTGAAATAATTGACTACAAAATCCATTTTTACACATTCAAACCTTCTTTAAGTCTTGAAAAATGCTAAAACATTGGAATTAAAAGTAAAGCTTTAAACAATCATCAAATTGCTTCTAAACAAACTCATTTAAGTTAAAATCAAGTTTAGAAATCAAAGAAAACAAAGTGTCTTTCACCTACATAGGTTCAGCCACTTCTTCCAAATCAAAGGGAAAATGATTTCTTTTCAAAATAATCACACTCTCTTAAAAGAATAACATTTCAAAACACATTTACTGTCAAAGGAAATCAAAGCAAAGAACAAAATCAAAGGCCTACCCTTTTAGGGAGGTTCGGCCAACCATGGGGAAGAGGAAAGGAGTTGTTCTTCTATCCATTCAAGCATTACATTAAGCTTAAAATACATAGAAAATCATGTAAAAGCATTCAAATACTCATTCCCAACTCAATTCACACAATTCTCAAAATTCCATTCAAAAACCTAAAAATTGAAAACTTAAGAAAATAAAAGGGGAATAGAGATATTAGTGCACTAACCTCTTAATCAAGCTTTAAGAAGCTTGAAAAGCCTTACTCTTTGGCTTTTTCCATCCCTTTGATGGAGGGTTCTCCAACCTCTTCAAAGTAGGAGAAGTTAACATTAAAATAAAAAATTAATAAAAGAAATAGATGGAGCATGATTTAATGCATCAATTACAAGTTTAAACCTTGAATTCTACTTATTAATTCACAAAACTTAAAAACCACAACTCACTTGAATAGAAACTCCAAATTTCGAGCTTAAAGACTCCAAATTCCTACTCCTTTTGCTAATTCAAGGCTTAATTAGGTGATTTGGGTGTAGTTTAGAGGTAAGAAATTGAAGAAAATGAAAGAGAATGAGAGAAGAGAGAATGGCGTGGAGAAGAGACGAAGAAGAGAGTGAATAGTGCTGCTTAGTGAGTTGTCACTTTAAGTGCCAAAGTCAAACTTGGCTTCTCTCTTTTATGTCAAATCAATGGCTATGATCAAGTCTCTAGTATTCTCATCCAATGGCTTTAAATATTCATCAAATAATTCTCCTCTAATTATTATTTAACTCCACCAAATAATTAAATTAATTCCATAAAAATATTTCCTCAATTACTCCTTAACATACTACACTAAAAATCATCATTCATTAAATGTCTTAACTCTCCAAAAATATTCATGCAATATTTTCTACCCACCTAAATCATGCAAACATGCTCCAAAAATATTAAATAAAATTTAGACAAACGTGGTAATTTTTTTCTAGACCAAAATAATACCAAGCCCAGGACCGATGGTACTATTCATAGATCGATAAATCACTATTACCAATACTAAAAAAGACACTAAATAAATGGTTTGTTACACTACCCTCATTATTAAGGAGTTTTAGGTCATGCAACACATTCCCCTATGTCCTGACATGTCAATTTTGTTGGGGGCCTACTACCTAAGCTGAAATCTATAAGTATGCCTTTATACCTTGTTTGTATGAGGATTTGGGCACACGAAGTTCTACCATCGATTAGGATGGTAGGATTTTGAAGGTAGAGTGGGCTTACTGGTTTGCCAACTGATTCCGAACTTAGTTTGAAACGTGGTTTTTCTGATTTTGCCAGTTGGATCGAGCTTAGTTTATCGGACGGAAGCATGCATGGTGCTAACTAGATCGGGCTTAATAGTTGATAAGGTGCTGGATGGATCGGGCTTAATTGACAAAGTTTGAGTTGAGTGATTATACCCTCGTGACACGGCCTGAACGCAGCTCCATGGTGTGTTGTCGACCAAGGAGGTCAAGTCTTCCTTCGAATATAATCTGAGGTAGGGCACAAGGACCCGCATATATGTCTTATATAATATTATCAAAGGACGACTTCCCTCTACCACATTGACCTGCTTGTTGACAAAATGGCAGGGTCCAGTGTGATTTTAGTCACAGATCTCTACGAAGGGTATAATCAGATACCATCAATCAATAAAATAAATTAAATACTTTCTTCATCAAAGAGTGGGGTACTTTCTGCTATAAGATGATGTCATTCGACCTAAAAAATGCTAGTGCCACTTATTAGAGGACGATCACTGCGATCTTCCATAACCTGATGCATAAGAATGTGGAAGTATATGTTGATGACATGGTTGTCCACACTAGGGACAGACCAAGCCACCTAATTGCCCTCGGGCAATTCTTCTCTAGACTTTGACAATACAATCTCAAACTCAACCCCGCCAAGTGTCTACTCGGAGATCCATTTAGTATCTTCCTAGGCTACATGGTATCCAAGGGAGGGATTGAGATTGATCTAGCAAAATCCAAAGCCATCATCGAGATGCAACCTCCTAAAATAGAAAAGGAGATTAGGGGGTTCTTAGGCTACCTTCAATATATCAATCGATTTATCTCACAGCTAGCAGACACCTATGGGCCGATCTTTAAGAAATTGAGAAAAGATGCCCCAAAAGCTTGGGACGATCAATGTCAAAAAGCCTTTGAACTGATCAAAGCATACCTACACAATCCTCCGGTTCTCCAGCCTCCTAGACTTCGAAAGCCGCTCCTCCTCTACCTATCAATAACAGATGAAGCCATTGGGGCTATGCTAGCACATGAAGCTCCATTCCCATAAGGAGAATGTCGTCTATTATCTAAGTAAGTGAATGCTAGAAACAGAACTGAAGTACAATAACATTGAACAAATATGCCTAGCCTTGGCATGGGTTTGCATCAAGCTCTAGGATTATCTCTGCTCCTAGACCACCTACGTCACCGCTAACCAAAGTTCCTTGAAATTCCTTATGGAGAGGTCGATTATGGACAATAAGATCGCTAAATGGGCTACTATCTTTGTAGCATTTGATCTGAAGTTTGTTGTAAAGAAAGCAATCAAAGGCAGTGTGATAGTAGATCACTTAGCTGCATCTCTCGGTGAGGCCGATGTAGAAGACATCAAATTCCCAGATGAGTACATTCTATAGATTCAAACAGATTAGTGGAATATGTATTTCAATAGGGCCGCTAACCATCAGGGTTATGGCGTCGGCATGGTCTTGGTAGCTCCGAATAAGGATTGACTACCCTTCAGTATAACGTTAACATTCCAGGTCACTAAAAACAAAGTAGAGCATTAAGCATATATTGCCTGATTAAAAGGAGCTCTGAGTACTCAGATTAGATGCCTAACAGTTTTTGGAAAACTCTATCTTGATAGTCTCTCAAGCACTGAAGAAATGGAAGACCAAAGAGCAGCATTTGATCCCATACCTCTAGGGCCTAGATCAGTTAGCTTAGCAGTTTGAAGAATTATCATTCCACTATTTGCCTCAGACCAAAAATCAGTTTTCAATGCACTGGCAACACTTGCCTCCATGGTTGATGCTAGCCCTGACATGGTCATCAAACCTCTAGAAATCCAGGTTCATCAATAGCCAGCCTACTACTGCAATCTCCAGCTCGCCGATAGTAAGCCTCGGTACTGGGATATTTAGACCTAGTTAGACAACCAAGAATACCCTGAAGGTGCCTCTAAATCTGACAGGAGGACCCTCCAAGAGTTATCAAAGAGTTACTTCTATAAGGATGGTATCTTGAACAAACGAACATGGAACCAGGCACATCTCAAGTGCGTAACCGAAGAAGAAGGCCCCCATAGGAACGGGATGGCTCTGGCCCATAAGATCACTAATCAGGGTTATTATTGGCTAACCATGCGATCAGACTATGCAAAATTTCTTCAGAAGTATCATAAATGCCAAATTTGTGTCAAGCTCCAGAAATTGCCCCTAGTGGTTCTTCACCCTATCACTACACTATGGCCTTTTGTAACTTGCGAAATTGATGTAATTGGCAAAATCACTCTGAAGTCCCCTAATCAGCATGAGTACATCTTGGTATCCATTGAAAACTTCACTAAATGGGCAGAGGCTGCATCCTATCATGTTTTAAACTCTAGAAAAGTAGATCAATTCATCTAAACAAACATCATATGCAGATACGAAATCCCCTTTGAGATCATATTAGACAATGGGTCTCACTTTTAGAAAGTGGTTTTCATCCTGCTAACTAAGTATAGAATTCAGCACCGTCACTCTTCATCATATAGGCCCCAGACCAATGGAGCAGTTGAAACAGTTAAAAAGAGGAAGAGAGAAAAAGGGAAAAAAGAGAGAAAAGGAGAAAAGCCAGACTAAAAAACAAACACTGGCATATTGGGCCTAGTTTTCTCATAGACACTCTCAAAAATCGAGCCTAAACATCATAAATGGCATGCCTTCCATTTTGCATGTGTATTATGTTCAACTAACCATGATTTTCATATTAAAGCACGAAGTGTTAGGGTAGCCAATGCCATCCAAAATGGAGACAACCAATGCCACTTCAATCAATAAGGCGATCAGCACCAAATTGGATGAAACAAGGTGGTCAACGCCAAGTCCACTCACATAACAGGGTGACCAGCGCTAAACTTATCTGAAAAATAGGGTGATTATTGCCAACTCGATTGAATAGGGCAACCAGTGCCAATTCAAATAACCATGGCAGCCAGTGCCAACATGCTTAGTAAATAGGGAGGCTAACTTCAGCAACAAAGGGGTGACCAGCGCCAATCTAGAAAAATAGGGCAATCAGGAGCAAGTACATTCAGAAAAAGCAGGGCGTTCAGCGCCAAATTATAAAAGTCAGATATTCTATTAGCAAAAGGTTTAGTCGAGACTTTATAAAAGAAGGTGCTGCTATTAGAGTGACATTAGCTCAAAATTGCTATAAAAGCTAAGTCCCTAAGGCTACCTAAGCTAAACCACAGTCTACTCAAGTGGACCCACAGTCAACGCGAGTGGCATGAGCAAACATTCAAAGTCTCATTGATGCCTCAAGTCATACTGTAATGTTTGGACTTGGTCCTCTAGAAAGCTCTCACAAGTTAGAGCCTCATTCATCGCCCCTCGCAACTAGCCCACTAGGAGAATAGTCGCCCCACACCAATTAGGAGGAGGCTGCAACGAGCAAAGCACCTAGTTAAAAAAAAAAAAAAGAAAGAACTATACCAGAATGCCTCTTAGATAAACTAGCCAATGGTCAAGGACTTCATCCAGCAGCATGACGGTAGCCATGCCACGGCAAGTGACATACCTCACTTATTATGAGGAGGTATGACAAATGAGGTCAACCCCCTCCCCTATTTATAGAAAATAAGGAGAGCAAACCTTGCCCCTGCCCAAAAAAATAGACTTTTTGACACTCATCCTAACTCCGATTAATAAATAGTCACAGTCAAAATGTCCATCACTGAATTTTGGATTCAACCATATATTTTGGTCTGACAGACAACTATAGACAAGTCCCAAAAAACTATAAACACCAGATCGACTCCAAAAAAAATTTTCTCAAAATCAGACAAGACTCACACAGGAAATGACGTCAATGTATGGTTCTCATACCACTTTCAATTTTTCAAGTGCTGAAATCGTGGTCCGATAGACCAAAACATGATTAGCTTCGATCTCTCATATGGGGCAAACTGTTGACCATGATTTTAGTACCAGGCTCTAGGAAATTCTACTATGGTTTTAACAGTGCAAGAATTAGCTCGATCGGGCATCATTTGGACCTCGAACAAATTCTCGAAAACCCTAAAACTAAAGGGAGGGGCATAATGGTCATTTGCCCCGATTGGTGCCACCCAGCCAGGCGGTAATGTCAATTACCCCAAGCAGTGGCGTCATCCAGGCTGCCATCAGAGATCCCCAATGGGGCTGAAAAAGAGGTTTCCAATGCCATTACAGGGTTGGCCGGCGCTAACCAGGCTAGCTTAGCCACCCCTTTGCCTATAAAAGGCACACTCCCCTTATTCAAAAACACCTCCTATTGCTTGATCAAACGCTTCTCAAGCATCAACGACTCTCATTCTCTCTTATACAGTTCTACCAACAAAGAGTCCAACTTTGCTCATCTTCTATAATTGAGTTTAAGCCCGACTCGGTACACAAAAGTCGATGCTTTCGACTTTCACTTACACTTTGACCTTCCTTAGGCCAAACCTACTAGTTAGGTGATTAATTATTAATCGAATCTAGCAATTGATTAATAATTCATCATTTAACAATATTGTATAAGACTAATATATGGGTCCTCGTGCCCGACCTTTGCTTATCTTCAAAGAAAGACTTAACCTCTTTGGTCGACAATAAACCGTGGAGCTGCATTCAGGGAGCGTCATGATGCTATAATCTCTAACTCAAACTTTGACCGATTCAAGCTCACTCCATTCAGCACCTTATCAATTGTTAAGCCTAGCCCAGTTGGCACTATGCATGCTTTAAGCCCAATCCGTCCAACAAACTAAACCCGATCCAGCCGACAATAATAGAAAAATTAGTTTTCAAAACAAAGCCCAAAATCAACTGGCAAACCAGTAAGCCCACTTTAAGAGTGGTACCTTCAAAGCCCTACCACCCTGATCGGTGGTAGAACTTCATGCGCCCTGATTCTCATACAAATGAGGTACAAAGGTCTACCTACAGATTTCAGCCTAGGTAGTAGGCCCCCAACCAAACTGAACGATCGGGATTTAGGGGAATGTATTGCACGACCTAGAACTCCTCAATAATGAGGTTAGAGTCCCCGAACACAATGATTCAAGGCTAGTGCTTTTATCTATTGTGGCACACATAAAGGAGTCAAACACGAGGTTTTTACTTTATATTTTCCTCAAAAATAAAAATAAAGTGAGGTGGCGACTCTCTCACACCACACACGGTCAAAGTACTCCCAAGAGCCAATCAGACACCGCTTAAGCGCTAAATAGAGCTTTAAAATTGGTAAAAATTGATAATCAGAGATCAACTAATCAGACCAACTAGCTGCATACATGGCTAACACCTAAAAACAAACCGGGAAAGGACCACAGTAAGATTCTGACCAATCTCGAATGTTTTATAGTTTCTTTCATGACGAACCGACTAATGGGACCATCCGATTAGACTCTATCCTTCGGATCTTTTCCACACTGCCCAAAAGGCGGCTCACACCCCCCTAGGGTGGGATATGGAAGTACTTAGTTTAGATTTAAGGCTTTGAGAGGCTTAGGTTAGGTATTGAGGCTTTTGGTGTTTAAGGTGTTCAGATCAGGTTTTGAGGCTTTGGTGTTTGAGGTGCTCAGGTCAAGTTCGAGGCTTTTAGTGTTTAAGGTGCTCAGGTCAAGCTTGAGGCTTGGATCGAGTTGAAAATAATGCACGAGCCAAGATTAAAGGGAATGACTCTAGCATTGCCCCTAGTTTGGGAAATGAAAGTGCTTAGATCTATTCTAAGGCTCTTGGGATAATCTGAGGGTGCTCAGGTCTAATTCGAGGCTTTCGAATTAGGTCAAATATTTCTCCTCCAGTAGGGATTAGTATTTATGTTATCACTAGTTGGTGTTTGGTTGACCATTGGATGGTGTTTAGGTTACCACTAGATGGTGTTTAGGTTACCACTGGATGGTGTTTGGGTTACCACTGGACGGTGTTTGGTTAACCACTAGATGGTGTTTGGGTTACCATTGGATGGTGTTTGGGTTACCAATGGACGGTGATTGGTTAACCACTGGATGGTGTTTGGGTTACCACTAGATGGTGTATGGGTTACCACTGATTAGTGTTTAGGTTACCACTGGATGGTGTATGGGTTACAATTGGATTGGTGTTTAGGTTACCTCTGGATGGTGTTTGGGTTGACCACTGTTTCGTGTATGGGTTACCGCTGGATGGTGTTTGGTTAACCACTGGATGGTGTTTGGGTTACCACTGGTTGGTGTTTGTTACTACTAGATGGTGTATGGGTTACCACTGGTTGGTGTTTAGGTTACCACTGGATGGTGTTTGGGTTGACCACTGTTTTGTGTATGGTTTACCACTAGATGGTGTTTAGTTAACCACTAGATGGTGTTTGGGTTACCATCGAAAGGTCACTGTTTGTCCAGTCTCTTGGTCCATAACATGTAACGCATGAAAACATGAATGTTATGCCAAAATGGTTTCATGATGAAGGGTGCATATAATCCTAGGATCGAACCTAGGGGCATTACACGCTTTTGGTGGATTGGTTTGAGGGTCCCATCCACTTAAAGTTGGTATATACCTCGTCATTTGACCATGTCGTATCAAATGGAACAATTGGTATGCCAAACCCATTATCCTACTGTAAGGAATGGAGGCGCGCGGGATGAGTGAACATCCTTCTCTACTCGAAACAACTCTAAGGAAGATTGCCCCAAAGTGATAATGGCAACTCAATTTGCTTAATTCTAATGATGGGAAAAGATCTCAAATGATGCTTCTCTATGTATGCAAGGTAATTTTCAACTTGACCCAAATTGGGGATCTGAAACCTATTTAATGGTCCTCTTACTACATTTTTTAGTTAAAAATTTTTTAAAGGTCCCCAACAGAGTCGCTAGCCTGTGAGCCCCCTCCCGGGCACCGTGGGCCTGACCTGCTATTATGGATGCCTAATCGAGTGGTCCCATTGGTCAACTCATCACGGAAGAAACTGGAAAATATTCAAGACTGGTCGAAACCCTATTGTGGTCCTTTCCCGATTCATTTTATTAGGTGTTTAGCCCGGTATGTAGCTAGTTGATCAATTTTACCAGTTTTAAGGCTTTGTTTAGCGCTTAAGTGATGTCTGGTTGGCTCTTTGGAGCACTTTATGTGGTGTTTAAGAGTTGCCACCTTACTTTATTTTTGTTTTTAGGGAAAATATAAGGTAAAAACCCTATGATTGACTCCTTTTATGTGTGCCACAATGGATAAAAGCACTAGCCTCGAATCATTGGGTTTGGGGACTAGGTTTTCGATTCCTTTGCATGGATCAACGTTTTAGGTTTAAGTTGAAAATCAAAATTATTGTTTTGCATGAATGTCAAATTATTCATGCATGGGCATACTTGTAATGCATGTCCATATCGGGAATATAATGCATTAAAAGAAAGCAAATATAAAGGTGTGTATTTCAAAGGGGAGCCCGACTCTAGCCTCGTTATTGAGAAGTTCTAGGTCGTACAACACATTCCCCTAAGTCCCAACTGATCAGTTCGATCGAGGGCCCGCTACCTAGGCTAAATCTGTAGGTATGCCTTCATACCCTGTTTGTATAAGGATCAGGGCACACAAAGTTCTACCACCAATCAAAGTGGTAGGGTTTGAAAGGTGCCACTCTTAGAGTGGGCTTACTGGTTGCTGACTGATTCTGGGCTTAGTTTTGAAATCTGGTTTTCATGTTTTGCTGGATGGAGCAGGCTTAGTTTTCCAAATGGACCGGGCTTAAAGCATGCATGTGCCTACTGGACTGGGCTTAATAGTTGATAAAGTGTCAAATGGACCGGGCTTAATTGCAAAGTCTAAGTTAGTAATTATACCCTTGTGACAAGGGTTGAATGCAACTCCACGATGTGTTGTCGACCAAGGAGGTCGAGTCTTCCTCCAAAGATAAGCTAAGGTAAGACACGAGGACCCATATATTAGTCTTATATAATATTGTCAAATGACAAATTATTAATCAATCACTAGATTTGATTAATAATTAATCACCTAACTAGTAGCTTTGGCCTAAGGAAGGTCAAAGTGTAAGTGAAAGTCAACTATTGAGAGCCAAATCGGGCTTTAAACTCAACTATGGAAGATGAGCAAAGTAGGAATCTTTGGTGTTAGAACCGTATGAGAGAGAATGAGAGTCATTGATGCTTGAGAAGCATTCCATCAAGCAACAAGAGGTGTGAAATTATAAGGAGGAGTGTGCCCTTTATAAGCAAAGGGGGTGGCTGAGGTGGCCTAGTCGGCGCCGGCCACCCCTAAAATGGCGCTGGAGATCCATTTTTTGGCGTCAGCGGGGATCTCCAGCGGCAGCCTAGACACCGCCACCGCCTAGGGTGATAGGCGCCATCACCTGGCTGGGTAGCACCGATTAAGGCAAATGACCAGTATGCCGCTCCCCTTTGGTTTAAGAGTTTTTGGGCTTTCGAAAGTCTGTTCGAGGCCCAAACAATGTCTGATCGAGCTGATTCTCACATCGTTGGAACCATAGTGGAATTTCCTAAAACCTAGTGCTAAAATCATGGTCATTAATAAGCCATCTGAAACCCAGCTAATTGAACTAAAAATCTCTTGATACCATACTAGTCACATCTCCACAAAATATGATCTGGCCTTAGTGCTAACAACCACTACAGCCTCTTATCCTCAAACCCGAGCCTCACCATGACTCACCTATATCTATACTAAGATGGCTCATACAAGCAGCGTCATGGTGACTCAAACACCTTTAAATTATCCCTCAATCAGATCTACAATATCAAACATTGCACATCCCATGCAAAACTTTCAAAAACGAAACTTATTCAACTGTACCCTACCCTATACACATAAACCTTTTCCAAAAAGCGATGCAAGATCAGAATCCCTCCCTCCTAAACTCTGAATAGGAATCCATATGCAAACCATCGAACAGTCACTACACAACACCTAAGCCTTTTTCAAAAAGTACCAAAAATCAAATGTAAATCAAGCAAGTTCAAGAATGCTTCACTAAAGTAGGATCGAGCTAGTAAGCTAGTGACAAGCTTTTTCGCAAGTGCACAAAATTGCAACAAGTAATAAAGACTGAGTAAAGTATAGTTCTCATGAGGATTGTATACTAAGTACCAAAATTGCATTAACCTACTATTATTTAAATGATAATAAAGAGAATAATTGTAAAAATAAAATAAAATAGTAGAAAAGAATTCAAGGAAGAATATTTGATAAAAAATCAAGGTTTAACAACTTCTAGGGATTTTGACTTCACTTAATTCTATCCAATTTATGTTATTACTTTGTTAATCAATTTTAATTGTTCAAGTAGGAGAAATAACCCTAAAAACACTAACAAGCTCTCACGATGTATTATTAGCTATTTTAATCCTATCTAATTACCTATCTCCTAATAGTGCAATCAAACATGAATTAAATCATTAAGTTTTATGGTTTGTTTAAGAATTCATAACCTAAGGTCGTTAACTTATGAAAATCTTCCATGAGTCAAACCGTATAGCTTTCGTATCAAGTATTATTCCTATCTAATTTATTATCTTTTTCTTATCAGAAACCCTAATTCTAATAGTGACTAATGAAATAAGTCAATCCAGGGAGAAACTCTACCTGAAAGCATTAAGTTTAATAATAAATTATATCTTGAACAAGGGAACGCAAATCTAATATCATAAATTAAAATAGAAATTAAACTACATCAAATTCCTAGTATGAGAGTTTAGTTCAATAGAGTAATTGCCAGAACCGAGGGGTCTTTCTGTGGAAACCTCCACAAACAATCGTCATTTTTTTATGGTAAATAAAACTCAATTAAACTAGAAAATAATTTCACAATCAATATGAACAATGAAAAATAAAAACAAGATTAAGAGTTTAGAGATAAAAACTAGTCAACGAATAACATGGACTGCTTTCTTGGATCTTTACACAACTTGAATGCTCGAAATCTTAAAAAAAAAACTAAGAAAAGAGTATAACAAATAACAAAGATCTAAGATTCAATGATGCCAAATTGTTGTAGTGATCTCCCTTTATATAAACTTCATAGAGTGTCTTCAAATCCCAGTAAGATACTAGCTAGCCTATTTAGGAGGAAATATTATCTGAGTAGGAAACTGATTTTGTGTTGTATTTCTTCTCAATTAGGAGTCTTCTTTGGCAAAATAAGGCTGGAACACATATAAGGTTGGCCCTCTTATTATTCCCATATAGTCCCATGCACATGCCACACCCTGGCTTCAAATCTATGCGAATTAAATAGTTAAATTTGATCCACTTAATAAATTTCAATTTTCCCTTCTCTAACTTAATCTAGCACATTGTCCTCAATGTGTGAAATCAAAAATAATTCGCCAAACTTAAAAAATCATGCCCCAACACCAAGTGCAAGAATTATTAGATAAAGATGAACAAAGAACCTCTTACCACCATTATATTGAGGAATACAATGGAAATTTAAGGAATATGATGATTTAGAATCCAATGGCTAAATAGCTGAAAAAGAGAGGAAAAAACTAAATAATGAAATTAAAAGAAAAAATCTAACATAAACAAATGGTTCAAGATGAAAACAATGACAAAACTAAAAACACAATCCAAAACTAAGGACAGAAACAAAATAATACTTACAAATAGAGAAAGAAAAATAAATAACATTACGAAAACAAGAACTCAATCTGCAGAAGGTGGTGGAGGAGTAGGTTGCAACATCTGAATAATCATTTGGAGCTGAGCATTTAATCTCATGTACTGATTTTGCATTGTGTCAAGTCGAGAAACGATGCTTCCATAAGATATATCTAGGCTAGCAAACCGATCAAACATCATTGTTTCCATCCTCTCCATTCGATTGTCAAACATGTCCATCCTTGAAAGGATGCGAGCTAACATTTCATCGATCTTGGCTTAAGCCACTGAGTGCGAAGGACTTGCACTAGAAAAAGTAGAAAAAGTGGGAGGTAAACTTCCTAAGTTGCCTTCATCACCCTCTTCTTCAACTCCAGTATTAGCCTCCTCAACCACATCATCTCTAATTTTGGGTTGCTCATCAACCGTAACCAATCGAAATGTGTCTCCATGTTTAACCACATCCTCATTCTCAACAAGACATTAATATCCAAGCGGGTGTTTTTACCATTATCAAGCACTGCATAAGAAGATCTTTTCAAGTTAAACACCCTAAGGTATAGCCCAATACTAGTGATGAAACTCCCCATCACTATACTACTTGTGTTTCCTTTTGCTACCTTTTTCCATTTTACACCCAACCAATAACCTACATTGAGCCTAATCCCATTCTCAATAGCCCACAAAAAATACATTTCATTAACTCCTACCACACCATCACTTTCTTTCCTACCAAAGATTGTGTGGGCCAAAAATCTATGAATATAACGGCAAGTAGGATTTCTTATATTAGAGGCCCTAGAACCTTTAAAATTGTATCCACGTGAACCCGTAAACCCTTCCCATGCATTGTTTCTACTAAAACTAGGGTACACATGAACTAGCATATTCGGTAGGGAGACCAAAAATATGACTCAGCTCATTGATAGATAGTTCGTGTCTCATCTCACTCAATTGAAAAGCAATCTTTGATCCAATGATATTCACAGTACGGTAAATATATGAAGCATAAGTACTAAAAAATTCGAGAGTTAAGCAAATACATAATCCTTCAAAGTAATAAAATCCCCCCCCCCCCCCCCCAATCCATTGCAATGGTTCAATGAAGGCATCTCTTAGACCCTCCATACTCAAGGCATGCTCATCAATAAATTTATTTGCTAAAATAAGTTTTAAAGCAAGAGCATTGTACCTTTCTAGTTGCTCCAGTGTAAAGAGTGTGAATGGAGGTGTTGGAATTTCTGGTGGAGGTGTGGTGGTTTTCACCCTTCCTTGTTGTGGATTTTACGCAGAAACTAGAGCATTTGATTGTGCTCTAGATGATAAGGAGGTGGTTCTTTGACTCTTTGGTGCCATGGGTAAAAGGAAAGGTTAGGGATAGAGAGAGAAAAGAGAAGAATGGTGGTTGATAGAGAGCAGATGAAAAAGAAGAGGATGGAGATGCGTGGTTGTGGAGGTTTAGAGAGAGAAAGAAGGGTGTGGCTATGGTGGGTTTTAGAGAGAGATGCTTTGAGAGAGAAGTAGAAAAGAAAAGTTAGGGTTAGAGAGAGAGAGAGAGAGAGAGAGAGTACCCTTTTTTAAAAGAATTTGCGTTGGGGAGCAACTGGCATGGTGTGGGACATGGTCTCCTCTAAATCTCCTACATTTTTTTATTATACGTTCCATGGTTGTGGCCCTCGCCATGGCCTAGGAATGGAGTCCCCTAACTCTCCTACTTCTTGTGCTGAGCATGCTATGGGCGTGGCCCCAAGTCATGGCTCTTGTGAGAAAGCCTTCCTTTCATCGCGCTTTTACCAAAGGCATGGCCCATCCCACGGCTGTGAACACTCAATTTTTTAGGCTCAAAAAGCCTATTTTCCCGGACTGCAAACAGCCCGGCCGGACCAAAGGCCATTTTGAAAATTCACCGAAAGCATGCCAATATGGGACTTGAAAGGTCCGAAAAATTATGAGGGTCGCGGAACTAGTCCCGGAATATTTTTTGGAGGTCTGAAACTCCCGAAGAAGCTTCCGGGGTGAAGAAAATGAGGTGGGGGCCCGCCCGCCCAAGCCCGGGCGGGCACGCCCGCCCAAGCTGGGCGGTCATGCCCGCCCTGCCAGGCGGTCATGCCCTGCCCTGCCAGGCGGGCATGCCCGCCCAGACAGGCGGGCAATCCCGCCCTCGGTTCTTCCGTTTCCTATAAATTGGCCCTCGGGCCTCCGTTTTTAGGCGATCAGTCTGTGTTGACGGACATCCCTTCTCCCTTACGCTCCTTGCGATTCTTTACTGCTTTTCTGCATTTTTAATTTTAGCTTTATTGCTTTCTTGTTTGTTAATTGGTTACATAAATTGAACTAATTAATTCCCTAAACGAAGAGCTTAATCTGGAGTTAAGAAGCGGTCGTCGATTAAATCAGGTATGTAAATCAAAACTCTGCCTGTTTAATTTAGCATTTCATGCA